>JASDQU010014882.1:170782-183054 GCA_032191745.1 Picea mariana
TGAGATCATAAGTTAGGTGCTTCTCTATTCTCTATCAATGTACTGCATGTTGCCTATGAGATCATAGGTTTCATACCTCCAATATTTTAATGTACCTTTCACCATGAGAAGGCCTCCTTATATAGGATTTGTGAGGCCCAAATACTTGAGATATCTTTGGGATAAGTTGAGGATTTCTCTCCTTCAGTTGTGGATCTTCCCTAAGATCATGCCTTGAACTCATATTCGGATCTTCCCTAAGATCATGCTTTGCTTTTAATTTTGAAGTAATTTTGATTTCAAATACTTTAAATTTCTCTTCCTTATTCCTATCTTCATAACACCATCATTTTCACTACCATACCTTTTGAGTAAATTAGGCCTTAAAAATAACACCTAATCTAAAACACATTAGACTTTTTTTTGTTTGTAGGGTTCACAAACTAGTTTAGGGTTTTAGAGCCTTGAATTAGGTGTGAAGAGGAAACTCTTCAAGGCCACTTTAAAACAAGCATCGAAGTCTGAGTTATGGAGTGTTTTAATTATAGTGTCGTAAGAGTTGTTTAGGACCCCCCTCTAACACATGGGATAAACACGAGGTCGCGTGAGGAAAGGCAAAGGAGATAACCCCTCCAAAGCTAGACTGAACGTAGTGGGGATTGTATATTGAGGATGTTTCTCGGGAACAATACCATTCGCATTTTCCTACAAATCTTCGTGGACCTAGAATATGTTTGAGATACTCATATTTCTTCTGGACCACTTTATTTCGATACACTTGAAGGGATTCAGAATTTTTATCCTACTCATTACAATCTACCCGACTGTAGACTGTACCCGCTTGGTGACTAACTGTGAGTTGGCAACCTAGTTTCCCATATTTTACAAACTTACACAGGTGACTGCGGGGGTATACCATAGTACCTAGGGTGGACGTTAGATATTTTTTCACAAAGCATACCCAGAGGGTGCTTCCGTGTTTGAGTTTCACTTGCACTGATTAGTTTCTCTAGTGTCGATTGGCGTAACCATCCTTCCCACTAGTTATTCAACTGCTTGATTTATCTTTAGGAAACTTTTTGTTGTGTGATTTAAGTTCTATGCTATTCAAGCCTCACTATGTCATTTCATCATTTCACAAAGTGGAATATCAACAACTCCATCGGTTGTGAAGGATTCAGGGCCTGTCATCGGTTACTTTAGAGCCACCTCTACCACCGTTGAGGCGAAGACTTGATCAAGAGGGGTTGTTCGAAGAGTTTGGGTATAGAGCCAAACTGTGCCCGAGCCTACTATGAGAGGAGACTTTTTGACTCTAGAGGAACCTACCATTTATGAACTAGAGGAAGAGGGTCTCAGGCTATCCAATCCTTCGATTACTGACTTGTCGACGCCGATTTTGATTCAGATTGTCTCTCTTGAGGTGACATATTCTGAGCACTAGCTATTTCTACGATCGAAAATGGAAGTGAATGTTTCTACTTCATCTGGGATTCCTCATACTCCCATTATAGATACTATTGCATGGGGAATCCTACCTCCTCTCCCACCTTCGTCAATCAAGAACACGGTTGTCTCGACTCCCTCAATTTCGGGCAGCATTCTGATACCTTTATCAGCTTTGAACATTGTTTTGTTTACTCTGAGTGTGACAAGATCTCCCTTCTCATATGGGATACCTGACTTTGATACAAAATCGGTTCTTACTTATTCTACCTTACAGACCATGGGTCTGGGGGAAGGGAGCTCAAACGATCATGTGCAAGGGTCAACCGTGGGAACTACTATCCCTTTTAATGTTATTCCTTACGGTGGGGGTCATATACCTATTATGTCCCCTTCGCTTGGTGGTGCTTTTCAGCAACCAATCGGGCTAAATTCTAATTATATCTTGTTTGGTGGAAGAATTTTAGGACCTTCGTATTATAAGAAGTCAGTGGGATCTATCATGTTCTCTTTGTTTGGTGCATTTGGGAATAATGATTTTTCTTTTTCCACTTTCTCAACTGGGGGAAAACCCATCTTTGGTCAACAAAACTCTATGCAAGGTACAATTCCGTCATAGGGAGCAATGAATGGATTTTTCTCCACACATGGGTCCTTGGAATCCTTGGTAGGAATCAGTTCCATTGCAAGGGATGTCGATCATGGGTAACCCCATCCATACTCAATGGAACCCTAGGAAAGGCTCTATACCCATGCCCGTCAGATCAGTTGGGGGCATTCCCTTCCAAGGTCCTTGGAATACAATGCAGAGAGAAATCCTCGCATAGGCTATGTCGTCCAATTTAGGGAGTCAGCCGATGACACCCCAACAGATGCATTTTCCCTATGTTGGTCAAGGACACGGTTTCTACCAGAACCCTGGCTAGCAGTCAAACTTTTTCTGACAACCTAGTGCCAGTCAAAATCTAGGGCCCTCGTTTCTTGTAAATAGTTCACAATTGAAAATACCATTTCTACCAACCGTACATCTGCCAGACTTGTCGATATTACTGAATGACCCGATTTTTCGACGAGGGCTAGCCTGACCGACTGGGGTCTATAGACCAGGAGCCAAGACTATAAGGTGGGGTGCGTGGAGAGTTTAAGGCTTGGATGCATGGAGGCATGTGACCTAGCAATGAAAGTTTATGGTCTAGTACACCAGCACTTAGCCCAGGGCCATATGGAATCCCCCCATATGACCAGGAGCCAACACAGAGGGGCTGGTGCACCCATTGTTTTCCAAATGTGGGTTTAAACTATATTATATGTACTTTTATGATTTTTTATGTTTTTTTTGGAGGATTTACCCATTTTGGGGGGATCTGGAGCCCGATTTGAGGCCAGATCTTGGGAGGAAGTTGTGAGGAGAACCCCAACTAAAAATATATATAAATAAAATGTTTTTGATAGTCCAATAGGTTCATATTAGTAGAATTATTATGAGTTTGTGAAGCTTGAAGCCATTTTTATGAAGGGAATCCATTGAGGTAGCAAACTTTGGAGGCCAATTCTGGGAGCCATGCTCAACCTTTTTCAGTGCCGTCAGTTGTGTTGGATTCTTGAGGTAGATAAGAACACATACAAACCACTTTGTAATCCATTTCATACATTTTTTATGTACTTTTGAAGAATTGAAGAGAAATAAGAAATCCTCCCCCACTAAGACAAAGGCCCAGAGACGTAGGCAATCTTGTCAAACTCCATTAACAACCTTGTTGTTATGGTTTGATGTTATTTATGCTTACTTTTTGATCTACATTCTTTATGATGGCTACAATATTATTTCATTAAGTTCTTCTTCTTCTCTTAATTTCATAAATGGTAATTGAACACATGCTTAAAACTCAACCAAGTCTTTAAAGATCATTTTTAGATCAAGTGGTATCAGAGCAGGTTGATAGTTGCTTGTTTGAGTTTGCATTATTACCAGGGAAAAGATGATTCGTGGTGAAGGTGAGCTTGTAGAAGGAGATCTGGAGATTGGATCAATAGATAGGAATTCTCAAAGTGAGAAGATGGCATCGGAAGAAGGAATTTCTTAGAATGAGATAGAGTTGCAAAAGACTTTATTTTCCATGTATGAGATGGTAAAGGTATTATATGAGGATTACTTTGAATAGAAGATGCATTTCCAAGGGGAATCTTCAAAAAATGACAAAAGTGAAGAAGAGAGGATCCTCCTAAACTTCCTCCTTCACCTCCTTCATCTCCATCATATTCTTCTTCTTCAAGTACAAGTGCAACTTCTACCGCAAGAAAACATTCCCATAAACATAAAAAAGATATGCCATTACTTAAGCTTGATGTGAAATTTGAATTTCCCATGTATGATGGTGAAGTCAATGCTGAGAGGCTTGATAATTGGGTCAGACAGATGGAAGTGTATTGTAGTGTGCAATAAATCAAAGATGAGGCAACCCAAATCAAGTTGGCATCACTTCGTCTTGCAGGAACAACACTCATATGATGGAAGAGTAAGTTGAAACATGGTATGTACCAAGTTGGTAATGAATTTCCATCATAGCAAGATTTTGTTTTTGCACTTAGAAAGAAATTTTATCCTTTGGGTTATAAGGAAAATGATTTCATTGAATGGAAAAGTCTTAAACTAAGAAAAGGAAAAGCGGTGCAAGAATACACAGATGAATTTCGTAAGATGGAATTAATGATAAATATTCCATTACATACACAAGAAACTCTTATGAAGTATATAGGAGGTTTACCTGCACATATTCGTAATATTGTATTTATGTTTGGACCTACTAATCTTGATGAGGTTTCTATTCAAGAAACATACATTGAATCAGGGAAAATAGGAGTTGGTGTATCATGGAAATCATCTTCAAGGAAAGAATACAAAAGAAAGGGGAATGGAAAGAAAGAAAATTCAGCGACAAGGAAGGAAGATAATCTCTCTTGCAAGAATTGTAAGAAAGAAGGGCATGATGATGAGCATTGCTGGAAATTGCTCCCAGAGAAGAAACTGAAATGGTTCAAAGAAAGGAAAGGGAGGCAAATAGTTGCAACAACAACATGACAAACAAACTTGGGGATGATTCAGGTGATGAGACTAAAATCACAGCAGTTGGTTTGACAAGTAAAATTGGTGATGGATACGATTCTAGAAGTAAATTGTTTCATATAAGTGTGATAATGAAACATACTAAGATCGATACATTGATAGATAGTGGATGTCAATCTAACTTGATTTCAGAGGAAGTGATTAAACAATTGGGATTGACAACTAAGCTACATCATAAACATTACTCACTTAAATGGATAAGAAACAATCATAAATTGCACATAACAAAGGAATGCACTTTAAAGTTGGAAATTTCATCAAAGTTTGTGGATGAGGTAATGTGTGATGTGGTGCCACTAAATGAAAGTGGACTGGTCTTAGGAAGCCCTTATTTTTATGATCGCAAAGCTATCTTCTATAGGGAACAAAACCAATAACACTTAACTAAAGAAGGCAATGAATATGTTGTACATTCTCATCACATAAAAGCAAATCAATCTCTTCAAACAATGGAACAATTAAGGAAGGCAACTTATGCAAGAAACACACCTATAATTGTGCCAAGTAAAGCAATTGATCTTAATCATGAAAATGAGATGGTTGTAGAATGGAAATTCAATCATACTTTGCTTCAAGATAAGATAATTTCATGCATGCACATCAAACGTATTAGTTCATTTGCAGTCATATTTTTGATGTTATTGTTCCTAATGTTTTCAACATGGATGGTAGTGACTTCAGTAAGATGTGAACGAGTTCAAGTGGCTAACAATATGCTCTCAGTTGTCATGGATTTTTTGCAAATGATTATGATGCAACAGGTGTACAGGACAAATTTCAAAGACAAAGGAAAAGTGGGGTGGCCTATCATGCACTTGATGACTGGTTAATACCCTTTTGGAGGACCAAAAGGTCTTAGTGAGGAGTCATGATCCAAAATGGATCCAGGAAGGCCTAAAAGTAAAATTTATTTGAATCAAACGTAACCAACAACATTGCATTGGGATCATTGTGTTGATTTCATACATATAATGTTTTCCAAAAATGGAAATTGTATGTGGAAGTTATCGTGTTCTGATCGATTTCCCAAATAGGAAAAAAAGTTAACTGGTCAAAGTCAACAGGTCGTATTGTTGACATTAGTAGTAGGTTAGCATGACATCATGATGACATCATTAGGGACATGTGGCAGCATGAGGAGGTGACATGTGTCACTTTTTTTTCATTTTCAAGGGCTAATGTGGACCAATAAAAAATTGACACATGGCACTATACGGATGCGACACGTGGTTGTATAGAATACTGACATGCCCAATGATAGGCCAACACATGGCAATATGGATGACAGGTGGCAGTATGGATGATGATGTAGCAAAGTGATGTGGTTGTACAGATGCTGACATGGAAGCTGATTGGATAGGTGACTTGGAAGTACAGATGTTGATGTGGCAGGATCAGGGTACGACACGTGGATGTATGATAGTGATTTGGCAGGCTAAAAGGACGATGACGTGGTGTTGACTATGTGCTAATTATGTCAGTGACTACACTATACGGTCCAATCACAGGGTGAAACATGGCCTAATTAGAGGGTGCCACGTGGCACCCTAGATTTAGCCAATGTTTCCTGGACAAAAAAAAAAATTGTTTGTGCACCAACCGATCGCCCTACACGCATTCCTTGTATTCCATATGGCATATTATATTTAAAATTTGCATTTGGCAGGATTTTTGGGATAAGAATTGATCAATGGGGCTAGTGTGACTGACTAGGGGCTATAAACCAATAGCCAAGACTGGAAGGTGGGGCACGTGGAGAGTTTAAGGCTCAAACACATGGAGCCATGTGACCTAGCACGAGAATTTTATGGGACAACTCACCAACACTTAGCTCGAGGCCATGTGGCAATGCCCCATACGACTAGGAGACAATGAGGGGCTAGCATGCCCAAGTTTTTTGAAATGTGGGTTTAAACTATATTATATCGTTTTGTATGATTTTTTATGCTAATTTTGGAGGATTTTGCGCATTTTTGGGGGATCTGGAGCCCAATTTGAGGCCAGATCTTGGGAGGAAATTGGGAGGAGAACCCCAAATCAAGATCTATATAAATCAAAGGTTTTTAACAGTCCAACAGGTTCATATTAGTAGAATGATGATGATTTTATGAAGCTTGAAGCCATTTTTATGCAGGGAAGCCATTGAGGAGAAGAACTTTGGAGGTCGATTCTGGGAGCTACGCTCAACCTAGTGTTGTCAGTTGTGTTGGATTCTTGAGGTTGAGTAGAATAGAGCCAGACCAATTTGTAATCCTTTTGATGCATTTCTGATGTACATTTTAAGCATTGAAGAGAAATAAGAAAGCATCCCCCACTCAAACAAAGGCCTGAAGACATAGGGAATCTTTTCAAACTCCATTAACAACCTTGTTGTTATTTATGCTTACTTTCTGATATGCATTCTTTATGATGGTTGCAATATCCTTTCATTAAGTTCTTCATCTTCTCTTAATTTCATAAATGGTAATTGAACACATGATTAAAACTCAACCAAGTCTCTAAAGATCATTTTCAAATCATAAATGGAGTCATTTTCATGATCATTTGAGAAGATCAATTTTTTATTATTTTGGATCCTCTTAGATCAAGTCAACTCCTACAAACTTGCACCCCCAATAGGTGATCCAGATTTTATGAGGAGAACGAAATGAGCACAGATTATTATTATTATTAACACAGAGACACAATGAAAAATAACAGAGATACAATAAAACCAGTTTCTATTCAATAAATAAATATGTTGAAACTATAAAATGTACATTGAAAATAAACTTGCTAGAATGGCGACGACTTATCTCTGAGTAGAGATGTGATGGCTGCGCTCATTTGCAAGAAGATGAGTAAAATGATGCTATGAAATCATTTTTACAATAAACATGAATGAAAAAACCCTAGACATCCAAAAAACTAATGCTAGGAGATGAAGTGTCAAGAGTCATGTGGACCCCATTGGGGTAAGTTGGTACATCAACTTCTGGGGGTCATAACTTTTGCATACGATCTTCGTTTTAGGAACATGATGGCCCGTTGGAAAGGTATATCCGAGAAATAAACATTATAATGTCAAAATCTAAATTAGTCTACATTTTTACTATAGATATCCCTAAAAACGTAGTTTAGGGCCTCAAAACGGCCTCGGAAGCTCAGGACCCGAAAACTAGGAAAAAACTGCCAAACTGAAAAATTGTCAAGATGATCCAATTGGAATAGGTGGGTGGACACAAATATCCACCTAGATAAATCCTACCCCCTTAGGAAGAAATGGTATCCATTGCGTTTATTTTCCCCATCAGATGAGGAAATTTCTACCTAATTTGGCCCCGAGTGAGCCACTTGCCTAAGTGTCGGAGCTGCCCTGCTTTGATAACCTGATAAAGTTGGATCCTTTGTTGGTGATTTCCCTTGACCTATGTGTCCATGATATGATCAGTGGATTCTTATTCTAGGAAGTTAGGATTGAGCTCTATTGGTGTCAATGGTTTTTCTATCTCTAAGGTGTCCAATAATGGTGGAAAATATGGACGAAGAATATCCACATTGAACACTAGGTGCAAGCCAAGGAAGGGGGGAATGTTGAGCTCAAAATAATTGTCTCCCAAAATATTGGTGATGGTTTAAGGTCCATAGTGGAGTGGACAAAGATTTCAATGGGGACCTGTAAGGCATTATTTCTACAAGTTCAACGATACTTTGCCTCCCACCTTAAACTTGTGTGGCACACAATGTTGATCATGGTGTTGCTTATACTTGGAATTGGAATTATGTAAAAAATATTGATCCAGTTGGTGAATGTGTTGGATTTTCTCAATAAACCGGGTGGATTTGTTAGCTTCAGTTTGAGCATGGAATGAATCTAGCTAGGTGGACTCAAGGGGTAGTGAAACATCCATGGGACCCAATGGTTCAAATCCCAACCCCACCTGAAAGGGGTTATGGTTGGTTCAGCTATGTATGGATTTGTTTTAGTGTGCTAAACATAGGGAATACTCTCATACCATGTGCGAGGTTTCTTGGAATTGTACATGTGCAGGATATGCACAATCATCTGATTGACGACCTCAGTGTTTCCATCCTTCTAGGGGTGGAAGGAAGTGGAATTGGTGATCTTGGTGTCTAATAGTGACCATAGGATTGACCAGGATGTGTTGAGGAATTGTTTGTCCCGATCTAAGATAATGGTTTATAGTATCCAAAAATGTACCCACACTCATTCAAATAAGATATTGGAAGTTGCCTCCACTGTGATTCTCTTCTTGGAGGCGTCTAGAATCACCATCTTGGAAAAGTGATAAACAACCACAAAACACATTCGTTTCCCTGCTTGTTGGATGGAAGGCCTGACATGTACTCCATTGAGATGGATTCCCAAGGCTTGTCAGGAGTAGGCAGAGGGGTGTATAGTCCTTGTTTCTTAATGGTCAGTTTGGAAATAGTGAAAGCAATGCATGAACTAATATATTTGTTGACATCCTACTGAAGCTTCGATCAGTATAAATGTTGTTGCAGCACTACCAATATATTTTGTACACCGAAGTGCCCTACCACCCGACTGTAGTAAGATTCCCAAATCATCTTTTCTCACTCACTTGATGGAACACAAAGATGGTCCAGATGGCATAGCATCCCATCCTGAAGATGGAAATTAGTGACAGTTGTGTTTTCACCCAAGATATGGTCGATGGTGGTGAATTCTAAATCTTTCTCATAGATTTGGGGCCATCTGGAGGTCTCATGGCCGCAAGAGTCTAGTTCTGTGGTGAGTGCAGTGACTAAAGGCTAGATGAAGAAATCATCAAAGTGATTAGTGCTTCTTGTCTTATACTTGATGTTGAGGTGGAATTGTTGCAAGTATGTGGACCACTTCTGATGGTGGTCATTCTACAAGTTTCCTTATGTCTGCATGAACTGCCACAACTTATGATTAGTGTGGATGATTTTCTCCTTCCCGAGAATGTAATGCCTCCACTAGTGGGAGGCTTTCACAATGGAGTACATTTATTTGTCATAATTAGGGTACTTACGAATGACATCTAATATTTTCTCACTATGATAGGACATGTTGAGTGAGAACTGCACCCACATCATAGCCTGAAGCATCTTTCTCAATATCAAAGGGCTATTGCAGGTTGAGTAATGAAAGCACTGGGGTTGAGCACAAGCACTGCTTCAAATCATCAAACAATTGTTTTTGGGACAGGACTCACACAAAAGTTTCCTTACCACCACCCCTGGTTACTTGGCTGAGGGTCCATGCAATATGGGGGAATCCCAACAGAAACCTATGATAAAAATTGGCAAGGCCTAAGAATCTCTGAAGTTCAGTGAGCATGGTTTGGGTTGGCCAATCAAGAATGACCTGGATCTTGGATGGATCCACATACACACCATGGTAATCAAAAATGTATCCTAGGCACTAGACCTTTTCCATGTCGAAGGAGAATTTTTCCAGGTTGTAAAATATATTATGTTGTCGCAGAGTGTGCAAAATCTGTTGAATATGTTGCAAGTGTTCCGCCTAATTCTTTTTGTAGATGAGGATGTCATCCAGATACACCACTACAAAAGAATTGGTGAAAGGCCATAAGATACCATCCATCATCCTCATAAAAAATTTTGGTGCATTTGTCAAACCAAAGGGCATGACCAACCATTCAAAAAGACCTCATTTTGACTTGAAGGCAATCTTCCATACATATGTCTTCTCTATTGAGACCTGATGGTAGCCATACTTCATATCAATCTTACTGAATTATTTGGCCCCCCTTGATTTTAACTAGGATATCATCGATTCGGGGAATAGGGTAACGGTTCCTGACTGTGATTTTATTTAGGGCCTAGTAATCAATGCAGAGTCACCAAGTCTCATATTTATTATGCACAAGCATGATTTGGCTTCCATAAGGTGATGAGTTGGGTTAGATGTGCCCCTTGTGGAGCCATTCTTAGATTTGACACTTGATATCCTCATTTTCTAATAGAGAGAGGTGATAGACTAGCCATTAGGTAGTGGTGTTCTAGGGGCAATATTGATGGAATGCTTGACCTAACAGTGCAGAGGTACCCCAATAGCTAAGGAGAAGATGTATTTTTATTCTTCCATGACCTTATCCACTTTCTTCTTCTACATGGAGAGGTAGGTCATGGATGTAGCTGCAATATTTTGCTCACTCTAAGAGAGAATCATGAAGAATACAAACTTACCATTATCAGAGATGACCTTACTACATTGCTTGGAAAAGATCAAGGAAATGGAACTAGGTGGGACTACCTCGGGTATCCTGTACAATTGCATGTCCAAAGTAATAATAAAAAAATGAGTCCTAGACTCATATACAACATGATGTTTCCATAAATAAGGTTGGCCCAAAAGAATATCACAAACTTCAAGGGGAGAAACATCACACAATACCTCATATTTGAATGGTTTGATGTCATAGGACAAGAGGCACTGTTAGATGACGTGAAGATCACTTCCTTGGTGGAGCCATCCGATGGTGTAGGGTTGCAGGTGTATCATTGTCGGTAGGGCCATATTCTTGATTACCTCCCCGGAAATGAGGTTCTTATGGATACCTCTATCAATGATGAAGTGTAGCAAGGTTCCTTTCACCCACACCTATGAATGAAATAGGCGCTCACCTTCCTCTAGCTCATCAGGTTCACCAAGTTGGATCTTGGTGGTAGAAACAATGGCACTAGGTTCTACTTCAATGATCTATCTCCCCTTTTCTAGTTCCGACTCATATTTGGAACCCACATCTAATTTAGAGGCTTTCACCTCAGCCACCAAGGATTTCTTTGAGCAAAAATCAGTAGTGTTATGTTAGGGGCTCTTATGGAAGTCTCACCACTTCTCGATATCTTTATTTATCTTTCCATTGTCCTTCTTTTTTTTAGTCTTAGATTGGTTGTCCTAAGGTTGTCCATATTTTATCTACCCTTTGTTCTATCGATTGGGGATGCTCTTTCCCTGCTTCTATTGTGATGTGTTTTAATACCCAAACTACCTCATTTTTTGTTTAAGCTTCTTCTCGATTTTAACAACATATCGATAGGTCATTCCCAAGGACGAGATGTCCAGAAATTTCATTTCTACCTAGATGTATCTATGAAAACCACCGTGGTACTTGAGCACTAAATGTCAACTAGAATATTTGATACTCAACTTGGTGCGCAAGGTATATAAGATATTTGTGAACTTTGGTATTGCTTGGTCCCTTTCCTACTGCAGTTTGGTCCATTTTGTATACAGGTCATCATAAATTCCAATAGGCTAGTATTGTTCCTTAATAGAATCCTTGAAGGACTCCTAGGTGAGTGCAACATTAAATAATGAGGGTTCCTATATTTCCTTTTTCTCATAGAAATTATCCCACCAATATTTGACATGGGGGATGGCTTTGAGGAGCACAAAAGTAATATTTTCTCTATTCGAAAAGTTATGGATAGAAAAATACCCTTCTAGAAGATTTAACCATTTGTCTACAACATTTGCATCTATCTAAACTTAAAATATAGGTATATCAAATTTGATATATACCTTGAAGGGGGTGATTCCTCTTCTTGAGGAAGATTTGTCGCCTATTGGTAGTCATCAAAGGATTTGCGCAAAATTATCCATCATCTCATTCCTATGTTGTGTGAGGGATTCCTCGAGAAACAATTTGAAAGGATATATTGTCTCATCGTATTTTTTTTCTCCTTCCATGGAAGGTCACTTGGG
>JASDQU010014883.1:0-21465 GCA_032191745.1 Picea mariana
GAAATGAAAATTTAAAAAGGGGTAAAATAAAGTAAATTTCATTTGGAGTTTCCTTCAATATGATATGTTCTGTTCTCAACTCTGTTGGGTACTACTCCCAGGCCTAATCTAGATTATCTACCAAGCCAATATCCCATGCTGAGAGCCATTCTTGTGTCCATATATTATAATCCCTTAGATTATCTATCTTACTCAAGGTATATATACCTTGTTATCATAATAGAGTAAAATCATCATATATATATATATATATATATAAAATCTTAACCATGTTGATTAATATAACAAAATAAATATTAAAGTAAAGAAACCAATCATACAATTTGAAGTAGATACCATTTTCCTTGGTTCTCACCATTTACAAGAAGAATAAAAGATGTGTGCATCAAAACATTTTTAACAAAACTCAAGATTATATTTTTCATGCAAATTAGTCTCCAAGAAATTCATCGGAGGATGAAGAAACAAAAGAGAAAATCCTTATGTCAACCCCATCATAGATCCATTCTAACATTTTTGATCATATGAGATTATTAACCCAATTTTCATACAATCAAACCAAAAAATTATTATTATGCATGCCTCAAACAAGAAAAATGAGAGCTATAAATTCCCTCTTCATGAAAGAAAGCATGGCTATAAATGACATTCTTTGAGCATGTAAAGTATGGCTAGAAATTAAATTGGTTTATTTATGGATTTTTTCTTTTCCAAATTCAAAAATAAAATAAGAATTCTCTCCCTCTATGCAAATATTCAAGTAAGCATAATCATTTCTAGAAATTCATGACACAAGCATAAAAACATTAAGTTTCCTCGTATATATCTCACTAATTTTCCTCGTGCAACTTTTATTCCTATCTTCTTTCGTGAGATCTATTCTAGCTAGAGCATTAAGACATAAGAAGTTTGTTCTCTTAGTTTTCATGGTTTTAAAAGTGAAAAATTCTAGCAATAAAGGAAGTAAAAGACATGAAGACCATCAACACAAATTAACTCTTACTGAACATGATATCATACCACTCCAAAAAACCTATGAGACATGAAAGAGATTGAAATTTCAGGCAGTAAAATATTGGTAAATATGGATCCTATGGTGATTTCCAAACTCAATACCAAAAGTTTAACAAGATGCTTGAAGCTCTACGTTCCCAAAGGCTTAATGAATTTCCCTCCAAGGGGTTGTACACATTGTTAAATGGTGAAGGGAAATATGGCTTTCCACTACTATTAAACTACCATCTTTGCAAACCTAAAACACATTATTAGAGTCCAAAAACATAGTAGAGAACTTGCCCATCAATCTCTAGAAAGCCAATACTATGTATGAGCTTGGGAAACTATATTATCCTCTCTCAAGCACAAGAAACTCTATCCTACAAGACAAAATGCCTTCTAAAGCCTATAAATTGGAATCCAATAGAAGCAAAGGAACAAAATAGCAGAGTAATGATTCACATAAATGAAAGAATAATTAAAGGAAGAGAAGGGGGTTTATAAGGAAACATTATCTTTTATGAGAGGTGAATCGTTTTCTCTTCCTAGAAAAGGAAAACAATCTACGATAAAAATCTTTCAAATTTTGATAGATACCTTAGAAGTTATCAATATAAAATATTTAAAGGTAGATTGCATGATTTTTGTGTTTGTTTGGTAAGTGAAGAAAGTGATGGGATTTTTTTAACCTCCATCTCTATCATGGAGTGTTTGTTTGGGTATCCAATTGAGTGATGGGCCCTTTTCCCCTCTCATCACTAGTTTTTCATGTTTTGTTGGGTCTGCAAGTGAGAGATGATGTTCTTATACTTCCCCTATATAATTTAGAGGTAAAGAGAGTACCATAACTTTCTTTTCATGCTTTCTTATCTCTCCAAGTGAGATATGGGGATTAAGGGAAAATTTTATTGAAATATTGTAACTATGAAGAATATTCTAATTATAATTGAGTTATTTTTATATGGATCAAATCCCCTTATATGGATTGATCATGTCGGGATTTTTATAAGACCAAATCCCCTTTTGTGGATTGGTCAAACCATAGTTATATGGTGTTGTTTGTAAATTTGTCCCTTAGGGATAATTAAAGTGGTTTTAAACACTAGTTGAAGAAGTCAACCCTGCTTGGTGAAAAGATACAACCCTAGCACCTTTCAACTAGTATAAATAAGAGAGGATGATGCCTCATTCTCACACTCACTCAGGTCACTCATATAGTGTGTAATTTTGAAGGAAGCTATAGTTAGAAGAAGGAGAACAGAGAGGCACACTGCTCTGTCTTGGATATTCTCTATTGTTTGGTATTTTATCTTGCCATTGTATTGGAAATCTATATTAAGGAAGTTTTTGTCGGGTTTTATCCCCCATGAGGGTTTCCTAGGATAAAATGTTGTGTACCTTGTGATTTTGTTTCTCTGAATAATCATGGTTATGCTATTATTGTCTAGCAAATTGAAAAGAACTGAACAAAAACTCTAAATTTAACATGGTATCGGAGCTAGACTGAGTAGAGCACCTTTCACTAGGTAACCAAAAACGTCACTATTGTCATACAAGAAAATTAGGTATTTTTATTAGAAGAGAAGTTTTGAATAGAAACCTTATAGAGAAGTGTTTCATATCCTAGAAAAATCATTGGAAGGTTGAGAACACCTTTTCAATGGAAAAATCTTCTAGAGAGTCAAACCCTAGTTTTGACTGGTACCAGAAAACTAGAAAAACCTAAAACCATAAAACCAGGACACCAAAACTAGTACCAGAAGTACTAGTCTAGTTTTGCACAGGTCAAGTTTCAGGGGGTAAAACTTGAAATTTTTTAAAATAGATAGCTCCAGCATACTCACCTCATCCCAACACATCTAGTCCCTGGATCATCATTCCAAAATTTGAAGTTTGAAAAATTAGGGTTTCCTCATAAAACCCTAAGTTGCAGTTGCAGTGGAAGTACTAGTTGCAACTGCAGTTACAATTGCAGTATCAATTGTAGCACCTTTGAAGTTTTAACGGTTTGTTATTTACCATTGTTTTCGGATGGTGCCATTACCTTTTTATACTATCAAAGGTATGGACTTATATATGTTCAAGTTGTATCATTATTCTAAAGGGTATTTTCAAGGGAAAGGATCTTTTGTCTAAATAACAAATCGTAGGGATCTCAGATCCAACACTTTCAGAGGAATAATGCACCCCATTTTTGATCATATTGATATGCATCTATTTTTTATGAAATTATATTGAACATCTAGGTTGTATGATGAATTTATGACCATCATACTAAACCTTGGTCAAAATTTAATTAAATATATTAAATTGACATTAGAGTTTATTCTCTAACTTAGATTTCTGTCAAAATAGCATATTGTATTAGTACAAAGGATAGGTTGAAGAAATCACTTGCCATATTGAGTGAAGGATACCTGGAAGAAAAGAAACACACTCATTCTTGAGGAGAAGAATCTAGGTTCCTAGTTTGATTGATTAAGTTGATAGGACTCAAATTTTCACATGGCAAGTAAACATTATAGTTGAGATAATAGTCTTTGAAAATTATTATACTTGGTAGCATGTGAACATATTGAGATTTACCCGATATAACTAACATATCCTCTAGGAGAAAATTCTTGTTCTACCTCTAGGTTACCCTGGAGGAATGATTTATCACAACACTAGAAGAGTGTTGCTCTCATTATTATATTTATTACTTTTAACCCTTATTTTAGGAAGGTCACAAATGATATCTCTAAATGAGATACTACGATGATTTTTCTCACTATTTCTTTATTATTATTATAAAGAGTATTATTATTTTATATTGTTGTTCCTAGTCTGGGAAGGTCATAGCTGCCCTAAGGAATCTATAGTGACGGTTGCAGAAGGAAACATATTAGACAAGACATGAATCAGATTATGTACATGCTCGTATACATTCATGTACCAAAGAAGATGAAGAAGAAGCTATTTTTGAGATACAAAGTATCTCACATGGAGATTAATTGTAATGAGTAGAAGGCTCCAAAGATTACCAAACATTAAGTATAATTCATCAATGCATAATGAAGCCACCTTGACAGGAAGCAAAATTTGTTTGATGTATGACTCAATTTTTCATATTAAGACTTGGTATTCAACACCAAGTATATTTTGCAGAGACTAGGGAGTTTTTCAAGACTTAGAAGAAATTAAGACTCAGAGTAAACCTAATCTTATAAAGGATCAGATGAAGAGACTGGGAGATAGATGCCATAAGTTGATAAGACCGGATCCTAGATTTAGAGACTTATAGGAGACATGGAAACTTCTGAGAATATTCCCTTGTTTCAATGACAGAGGAGGAAGCCAGTCAGAAAGATTGTATTTTGTCTTAAGACCAGAAGGGAACTCAATGGTGAATTCCATGTTTGATATAACAGATCAAGTATGTTTCATATAACAGTATAGAGATGTACAAAGCCTGATTGTGTCTAGAGGATTCTCCCATCAAGAGGGAGAAGACTATGACGAGACACGTTCTCTAGTAATTGAAAAAATAATTCGAGTATTCATGAAGACAATCAGAACAACCATGATTCTAATATAGTATGAAATTCAGAGGGAGCAATCCTCATACTTAATATTGAGTTACCTCCATGAAAGAAGAAAATTTGTCTTCAGTATCAATTATTGAGCCACTCTCAGTTTCATATTAACTTGTTTCCATGATCGAATAGAGGAACTACTCTCAGAGTTCAACAACTACAATAATTCTCATCTTCAAAGAAGTTGTAGGTGCAGAGTCCCAGTCCCATAGGAATAGTTGTAGAGCGAGTAAAGGAAATAATCTCAAGTAGTGGGAAATATAGTGCTTTGCAGAAAGAACATAGTGCTAGCACATGATTGTGTAGATTAAGTTGGAACTGAGCAAGTTGAAGCAAGCTCCAAGAGCTTGGTATGGCATGATTGATATTTTCCTGATGATCTTGGGATTTACCAAGAGTAAAGTTTATCCTAACCTTTACTTCAAGGTTATGAATAATGAGCTAGATAAATTACTACTATATGTGGATGATTTATGCCTGATTGGAGAAGAAAATCTCATCACATAATGCAAGAAGAATCTTGTTGTAGAGTTTGATATGAAAGACCTAGGCCCAATGCATTATTTATTAGGTCTTGAATTTTGGTAGAGACCATAAAAGATCTTCCTTAACGAAGAGAAGTATGCAGTTGAAAGACTGAAGAGGTTTTATATATTGGAATGAAAATACATGAACACACCCATGGAAAAAAAGTTGAAATCTCTTGGTGGATACTTCATCAAAATTGGTTGATGTTACTCCATATAGATAGATCATTGGATCATTTATTCATCTGACGAAGACTAGGCCATATATATATTTTGTTGTAAACAACTTGAGTCAGTAGAGCCTAGACTTGTTCACCTTGTTGCTACAAAACATGTGATGAGATACCTTAAGGGTACATTGGAATTGTTTCTCTGTTACACTGATGATCATGAATTCATACTAGTTGGTTATATTAATTCATGTTGGGATGGAAGTGTTTCTGATAGAAATTTCACTTCATGTTTTGTTTCAGTATGGGGTCATCCATGACATCATGGAAAAGAAGGAAGCAATATAGTATTTATCTCATCACGACATAAGCATAATATATTGTAGCATGTTCCGCTAGTTTTGAAGCCATATGGATTCAAAAGTTGTTGACAAGTCTATTCGATCTGGATATGGAAGCCACCATGATTATATGTGATAACCAGGGCTGCATAAAGATGAAAAATAACCCATTGTTCCATGATAAGTCGAACCACATAGAGATCCTTTATAACTACATTCGTGATATGGTGTAGAGAGGAGTTTTAAAGATCCAATATGTTGGAACATATGACCATGTTGTATATGTGTTGACCAAACCTTTGTCTCATGTAAAGTTTGAGTACTTCTGAGACAATCTTGGTGTTTTCTGAAAGGACCTCCCTCGAAATGGGGGAGTGATGTTGATGATACTATGGTATCCATACCAACAACGGGTAGCTCCGTTAGGATTTTATATCCTAGGGGATTGATCATCAGTGGAAATATCCCAAAGGTCCATTAAGGATGGTCTGTTAGAGTACCCCTGTATGTATATGCCAGATGTGGTTAATAGTGGTACTTCCATTAGGATTTTATATCCTAGGGAATGTTATGATTCCTAGGTATATCTCGAAGTTCTGGTAAGGAAATTCTATCAAAGTACCATGTGGTAGCTTCGTTAGGATTTTACATCCTAGGGAATATTTTGATTCCTGGGAATATTCCTAAGGTCTGGTAAGGACGGTCTGTCAGATTACCACAAAATTTTGTTGTTGCAGCTACCTCATTTTGTTGCCATCTGTTGATGATATTATTATATCAATCTCGTGTTGTTGATGTTGTTATTTCAACCTCGTTTTGATGATGTTATTATATCGACCTCATGTTGATGATGTTGTTATCGGAACCTCATGTTGATGATGTTGTTATCTCAATGTCATGTTGATAATGTTGTTGTCTCAGCCTCGTGTTGATGATGTTGTTGTTTAAACCTCATGTCGATGATGTTGATTGATTCAGCCTCATGTTGTTGATGATGTTGTACCAACCTCGTGTTGTTCATGATGTTGTACCAACCTCGTGTTGTTGATGATGTTTAACCAACCTCGTGTTGGTGATATCGTTGTTCTAGCTTCATGTTATTGATGATGATGATACTTTAGCTCCATGCTGAAAATGATAATGATGATGCTACTTCATCTCCATGCTGAAGATGATGATGACGATACTACTTCATCTCCATGATAAATATGATAATGATGATGCTACTTCAACTCCATGCTGAATATGATAATGATGATGCTACTTCAGCTCCATGTTGAATATGATGATGATGATACTACTTCAGCTCCATGCTGAAAATGATAATGATGATACTACTTTATCTCCATGCTGAAGATGATGATGATGATTTTCTACTTCAACTTTATGGTGATGACAACGATAATGTTGTTCCAGCTCCATGATTTGAACAATGATATTATTGATGTTGAGAAAAACTTTTGATGAATTATAGATGTTCCAGTCATTGTTCCATATGTTGATGATGTTGTTTCCCTCTCTCTCTCTCTCCCGATGATGCTGGATTGGGCTATGTCAGTAGAATACCCTTCTTGTTAAGGGGGAGTGTTGAAATATTGTAACTGTGAAGAATATTATAATTATAATTGAGTTGTTTTTATAAAGATCAAATCCCCTTTTGTGGGTTGGTCAAACCATAGTTATATGGTGTTCTTTGTGAAGTCGCCTCCTAGGGATAATTAAAGTGGTTTTAACCACTAGCTGAAGATGTCGACCCTGCTTGGTGGAAAGACACAACCCTAGAACCTATCAGCTAGTATAAATAAGAGAGAATGATGCCTTATTCTCACACTCACTCAAGTCACTCATCTAGTGTGCAAGTTTGAAGGAAGCTGCAGTGAGAAGAAGAAGAAGAGAGAGGCACATTTCTCAGTCTCAGATATTCTCTAGTGTTTGGTATTTTATCTTGGCATTGTATTTGAAATCCATATTCAGGAAGTTTTTGATGGTTTTTCTCCCCCATGAGGGTTTCCTAGGATAAAATGTTGTGTACCTTGTGATTGCGTTTCTCTCAGTGATCTTGCTTATGCTACTATTGTCTAGTAAATTGAAAATAAATTAATAACATCTCTAAATTTAACATCTTTGTCATGCTTTCTTTCCCAAAACGAGATAAAATCCAATTATATATATATATATATATATATATATATATATATATATATATATATAATCTTTCCCACCTAGATTCATTGTTCTCCACCACTAACTTAGATGACATGCTTGGCATCCATAGCGAGTAATGTAACATTAGTAGAGGAAAAAAACTACCAAGAGATGTGTAACTTAGAAAAATAGGCCTATAATAAAATTTGATCACCCTCATCTTGTATAACTCTCTAATAAACCTAAGATTTGAAAATGAAGAGCTAGTTATGAAATTCAAAGCTTTACTAGGCCATCAACATTAACAAGATTCCCTAGGGATATGATAGGATTATACCTTCAAATATTTGAATGGATATTTGGAACTCGATTCAACCTCTCATCTACATCACAATATTATTCAACCTTTGATTAAATCAAAAAAATAGTTGCAAGAAGCTCGAAAATGATTAAAAAATGAATTAAAGAGGGACTTTGCGAGATCGCTTATGGTTTTGGAGAAATAAATCCATAAATCCTTCATATGAAATTGGATCATTAAACTATAAATTGAAACATGTATAGACAAAAAGATTTCCAATGAGTGGTTAGGCACCCCATTCCAACATAGACATAATAGGTTTCACATTGAGGTAAGTCTTGTTGGCCTTGTTGAAAAGGAACTTATTAACACATTTTCACCTACATGGGAGCCTTGGAATCCAAATATTTCAGTTGAACTATATTTTTATATCCATAGATGAAAATCTCATTTCCCCTCGATAGCCATTTTATGCTAAAATTCCTTTTTAATTGAAATTTTGTTTCTCGTTCGGGAGGATGCTTTGCTGCATTTTATTTTTATCTTCTTGTATTTCATCTTTTTTATGTATGATTTTAATATGATCATTGACATTAGAAAAATTATTTGTCTTGTGACTATTTTTAATTAGTAAAATGGTCCATTGGCATTGAATGGACCCATGGGGAAACAAGGAAAATTTCGTTGAACCATCCCAAAATTCTCCATAATGCCTACCAATGGTAGGGAATGATTTTATTGACCTTGGAAAAGGAAATAAAACTTGATTTTCCTTATGGTTACCTTTATCCCCTTACTTTATCGAATTTTCATATTATCCCATTGGGATTTCAGGTTCTAGATCTTGCAACCATTAGATGGATGTAACAACCTCTATAAAATTGAACAACAACAAGTAAGAGAAACAATAAAAATAGTAAATTTTTGTATTTCCACGTACTTGTCAATTTACTCAACTAGTTTCATTATCACAATAAGTAATTAAACTATATATATATATATATATATATATATATATATAACCTATAAGTTTTATTTTTATTTTAGATCTATTCCATGATCAAATACTAATTCAATGATTTTAACTATTATAACAACAAATTGAATAAGTATTTTTTTGTCTTTCTACCTTATCCAAGGTTACGTAACTTTCTTATTAGTTTAGAATAATCAAGCACAAGTAGAAAACTTATTCTAAAGGAACCTTTAATTTAATTAGCAACCTATGTCCTTGACCTTTCATTTAATTAATTAAAAGTCTTATAGTAACTCATTAATGTATGTAAAAATATGGTCTTCATAGGTCTATGATAGCACATTATCAAGTAACACCATGTATAGGGTCCAAACAATCCTTTTAATATTTAAGGTTTTCATTCCATTCACCATTTAAATTACAACTTAGAGTTTTATATATATAGAGAGAGAGAAAGAGAGAGGATTTCATTTTAATTACTTTGTTACTACTAATCATATTTATATATTATTAATTAATCAATGGTCATTATTGTCTTAGATAAAATATTCACTAATAGAATCCTTTCATCACAAATTTGTTAATGTAACAACAAACGAACTCAAGTTCATTTCAAGAATAATCCAAACCATATACAAATAAGTTATAGAAGATAAAATAGCTATTCTCTAGCGTTAGAGAGGAGGAACAATGGTATTATACTATCTTTATATACCATCGTCAAGCTCATAATACCATCTATGAGCAACCAATTTATCATAAGGTCGAATAATTTTACAATTATTCAACATGAGCGTCGATGAGTACTCATAACAACTTTTCAGAAGGTCAACATTACACATTCTTTTCCAATTTCGAATCTATATCACTAATGAATAATTTTATTGTTTTACACTAATCTTAAATCTTAACTGGTCTAAACTGCATATAGTAGTCCGATCAAGGTTTCTCCAAGTGTTAATAAAACCAAATGTGTCAGTTACCTGAGCACCAAGGGAAGACCCACATCCAAATTTATGTATTATTAAAAATACCATCAACTAGCAAAGCGAATTGCCCCTCATTATTCTTGCAATATCATTCCAGAAAAATGAATTAAATAAGTCTCAAAGCATACGACCACTTACAAATTAATGTTGGTAATATGTGACCAAAACTCATTATCCTTAATAGTGTGACAAGCCAATAATCATGACCACCACTCTACTTATCATAGTTACTTTAATTAAATGTTAACTTATATAAAGCTAAATGTAAATCATTAATTTCTACTCAAACTTATAACTGTCCCTCTAATTACATTTTTAGTTGACCTGTGTGAAGGTGACAATCCAAGTCTGGATACACTAGTAGGTCATGCACGATGGCATAATTACGAATTGGAAGACAAATGATTTAAGTAAAGTAGTATTGGACGTGATGGCACAAATGTTGGGTTACACAATCATCCTAAATTAAATTATGAAAAAATAAATAAAGCATACCCAAGGTTAGAAAACCTCGTGGAATAATAAATCTACGAGGAAATGTGGGAAAAAAGCTTTGATTGTCTAAGTTATTAAGACCGCACAAGGAGGGATCACTCAACATGCAAGGACCGATTTCCATTATTCACTATGAGTGGATTTTTTCTCAAAATTTATAAATGATTAGTTACGGGCTCCAAGCTACTCATTAGTAGTAGGTTTAGGTTTAAGTCATCAACCAACACGTGATTGTTTTTTCCCTCGATGCTTCTGAGTTTCTATGGAATTTTAAAACAATAATGACTTGTAACGACACATAATGAGTGTATTTATAAATCCATTAAATTTAGGATCTTGAGCCATCAACGAAGTCAGGATCTAATACAATAGGGTACTTCCGAATTCTAATTGAAAACTAAAAATTTTATAACCAACCACCAATTTAAATAACCCAAACTAGTCTTGATAACTCAACAAAAATGATCAAAACACCATACAATAGAACAAAGGGTTTATTATAGTTTTTATTTAAACCAACGCTTCCAATATAGATCACATTTATGGACATTTCAAGGAATAAACCTGTACAAATTGGCATATAGGAAACAATCTAATGGTTGCGAAATTGATGGAAAAATAGATTACTCATTTGTAGGTATGGTTATACATATAAATAATCTGAATTAAATGTTAATAATCAAATTCTTCCATACGTATTCATTTTACTATCGCGATTTTTATTTTGTGTATCAAATAAATTCCAATAATCATTACATTACACAAAACTAATCAGATTGATATATATAGCACCAAAACCGCCTTGATAACAACTACAACGTTATGAATTTATTTATGTAAATAAAAGAACAAGAAATTATAAAAATTATCTACTATCACTTTATTAACAACCCTATAAGGTGCAATTACAGAACTAACTAAAAAAATCCTTCCTGTACATCTTAAATATGCAAAATTAACATTTAATTACATAGTCAATAACTAATAATTAGAAAACAAAATACCGTAAACCAAGGGTGTGGATAATTGAAGATTTCGCTCAATTTGAAACCTTACACAATGTCTTTTACCTCACCTTCCAATACAAATACTTCACTGGTACCTCCCAGCCAATGCTAGGGTTACTCATCTCCCCCCTTCTCCCCCTGAGCCGGAAAGGGGCCACACACAAAAACCATAATGCAATAGCTCCAAGATTGCCACGCAAGGAAGAGCTTCCACTCCTTCTTCAAGCTTGGTATCCCAACTTTCACAAGTAAAAAACAATTATTCATCCACACACTTGTCACACTCTACCCAAGTTTCACAAGTAATTACCATTTTTATTTTATTCAACAAGCCAATTTCCCTCACAATCCCTAATCTGTTCCTATTTTATCTCTTAGTTGTCCCTTTGTTCTCCAAATTCTCATTTAATGAATGTCTCCTAACTAGATCTTAGTTATAGTTGGATTCTTAGTCTTCTTCTAGTTATACTAGTGGTAGCTTGACCCTAGATACTATTCTGTGTGTACACCTATTCTCTCATATTTTATTTCTTTCTATTTTAAAAATTCAATTTATTAATTTCATGCACACATGTGCATTTTATCCAACCTTTCAATTTTATTCCCCCTTTTTCCTAGAGTTTGATTATATTCTTCAATTTTTTAACTTATGTCATAATTCAATTAGTTCCTTAATTAAATTTAGACTTAGGATTAGTCTTAGAATTACGATTTGACTTTTATTGGGCTTTAATTAATAAATTCACGATGTAATTACTTATTTTAATCCAACAAGGTCTAATCATTTCAATGTTTTCTAGGCCACCTAGATTTATTGACTTAAGTTTTTTTAATTATGCGACATGCCCTTCAAGGCGTGCCTCCATTCTCCAAGGGTGGAACTCGCCTTTGAATGGTTTTTGAAATTTTATCTGACCCTTGGAGTCAACACTCCACTCGGTTGACCTCGTGAGAGACTAAATACTTTTAAGGAATAAGGAATTGTCCTTATTTCATGCCCCTTATAATCTTCGTGAGCGACTGTCTTAGTCTGCCCTCACGATATCATGGACATATCGAACTAGGTAATAGTTAACCTACCATTTGACTATGAAGATAGTTCTAGTAGTCTGTGACAGGGACGTTGCCATGCCTCTCCCTTAATGTTTGGTTTATATGCATGGATCCTCTACTCATTATGTGATTCGGATTAGAAAACATCATCAAGCTCGCATCCACTGATAAAAAACATGTCAATAATCCATATACATAAATCATATGGTAATCAATCATATGTCACAAGAGCGTAAAATGAAATACTCAATCAAAATACAATTCACTCCCTAACTCAATCCAGAGTTCAAGGAAGTCCATTGATGCCATCAACATCCATAACCTGTCATGTGTCCTGCACACTTAGGAAAACTCGTCAATAATATATGCCAATACATATACATCAAATAACAATAAGTCACAACACATCATCATAATCATCATGTATAATCCATAATTGAAACAAAATCACAATGGACCATAACTGGATCACTTGCACGCAAGTGTCCTCAAATAATAAGTCAATAAAAGTGTGCTCAATAGAGAGGGATGTTACAATGAAACTTTGAGGACAACGTTAGAATATTATTAAGACAATAGACATAGAATGGAATCAACAAAATTTCCCTAAAAACTCATTGGTATCATTGTTTTAGCCTCATTCAACCACCTTGTGACATGTTAGTGCAAAAACAATTACACATCTTTGTCGAGACTCGATGTCCATAACATTGAGCATAAAAATGTATAGCATTACGTTTTCAATGGAAGATTATAAACATAAATGTACATTCTCTTTTAATTATATACTTAATGCATACATGTAAGTTGGTAATCACACATTCACATAATGGATTTCATATCTTTCACTACTACAATATTATATCTACATTGAACTTGAAATGATGTGATGACTCTTCATTTTGAATATTATGACAAGGCTACAAAAATTTACCATGAAAAGYGATTTCTTTAGTTAAATCAATCAAAACATATGACACAAAAAATCAAAAGAGTTAAAAAATTAAAAATAAAACCTATCCTATGATGCATTTTAACATGAAAATAACATGACCATATGAGAATATGAAATTGTCCATCCAATGAATTTAATGAACTACCTAMTATTGTAAATCAAGTGAAATACAACAAAGTCAATGGGAGAGGAGAGTCTACTTGATGAGGCACATTTTAAAATTCAAAGGTTCCCCAAGMTTTAAAAAATTGGGACTAGTTGAGGCCTCAATAAAATCTTGGCAATATTGGTGATGGATGCGAGGATAATAAAGGAAAATAAATTTCCATATCTCTCATTAAGGAAATGAATAAAGGGTGTGGTAATATTATTACCTCTAATAATGTGTGAAATGTATATTGCAAAGGATATTTCTAATAAATAAATAAACATTGTAAAGAACATACAAAGGTCATTTTGAGAGGAAGTATCCATCATAATTTGTCACAAACCTAGCAATACCAATAGTTTCTCATCAGACAATGCAAATACCTAAAGGTCCTCATAAGATTAAGAGTCTTTTTAACTTGCAAATTCTAACAAGAACAATGGAAATCCCTCAAAATGCCTTCCTCTTAATGACAAATGCACAAATAATAGTAAACTCTTAAAGGAATTCATAGCCCTAATAAGCTTGGTATGATAACTAGAAAGCATGATGAGAGCCTACATTCAAGAAATAACAAAACCCCTTGAAGTTTTAGGCAAACTGTTGAATATATACATTACATGGTAAAATTACAAACCTCACATGAAGAAGCTTCACTCACCACCAAGTAGAGGTCATCGGACGACACATTCATGGTCTCTACATTCCGTGCTAAAAAACCACCGATTATGCAAAATAGAGGTTCCATGTGCATATTTCACATCTTACAAGAGGAATCTTAGTAAGAAGGTATGCACAACCAAGACAAAGGTGACCAAGCTAGTGGAGTGTAGGTAGGCCAAGGCATACCAACCATCACCTTCCCAAACTCCTTTCCATAAAACTAGGTTGCATTTGTTTTTGTTAAATAAACTATTTTAGCCTCTCAAAAATATCCCAAAACCTTGAGAAAATCATCACATTTACCCTTTTCCTAAAAATAAAATATTAATACCATTATTTTTACATTACAGAATTATAGGAAAGAAAAACCCTCCTAAAGTTAAATTTGTGGGAGTGAGTTAATAAGTGAAAAACTCACACTCCTTCGGGAAAAACTTTTGAGGACCAACTTCTATGGTCAAATTTCCCATTAATGAGGTGGAAATATAATTTATAGTAAAATTTTGATTAGATTTGGGTAAGAATTTAAGTAGGAAAGAGGTTGGATTTGTCCATTTATTAATCGACACCATTTTTGTGATTAATATGGAGTGAGTTACAAAGTGGACAATCTCAAATTTTTTTGTGAGTGCATTTTTTTTCTCGGAAGAAAAAGTTCATAGATTTAACTCACTCATGTTTTTTAAATTAGGACTATTTGGGTATTTTAAAATGGGTTAAACCCCTTACAACAATGTTCCATGGTCAAATTTATCTATAAGTTGGGGAAAAATTCCAGCCAAATTTGGGAGAATATGGAAAAATAGTTGAGTTTGTCCACTTTTTAACTTACTTCATTTATGATCACCTTTAAAAGATTAAAACCCGAGTATAGGTAATAATACCACCCCATATGTAATAAAAACACCCCATGTTTCCACATGAAAATGGAACGAGAACAAAAAAAGAAAGAAACCCATATTCACCAATCTCTAAACCAGCTTTGACATCAAATATCAACAAAATACTTTTAAAAGTTTCATCAACAACAACACCCTATTTCCACCAATCCTCTTTTACACTCTTCCTTTCTATATATACTATAGATTCATTTTAACATTGATATTTGATGAGTTTCATATAGAGAGGAGAGGAGAATTTATAGTCATACAAATAATTCCAATCAGCCACAAGATAGACAAGTATTGACACAATAGCTTGATGTAAAATTCTGATAAGAGTTGGATTAAAGATTTGGCATAAAAATAGTTGACTTTGTCCACATATGAACTTGTCAATTTTGTAATTAAACATAAGTATTTTAAATATTAGGAATATTAATAACAACAACCTACTTAATAACAACACCCTACTTTCAGTAATCTCCAAATCTATTTTCACATGAAAGGTCAAGAAATTACTTTTGAAAGAGTCAATTCCTTGTATAAGAAATAAAATAATCTGAATTTATAAACCTCTGAGCTTTCTTTGAAAAACTTCTATACCCTACTTAATAACAACAATCTACTTAATAAAAACACCCTACTTTCATGAATCTCCCAATTTCTTTGACATGAAAGGTCAAGAATAACAACAACCTACTTAATAACAACACTCTACTTTCACTAATCTCCAAATTTATTTAACAAGATTTCTTTGAAAAACTTCTATACCATACTTAATAACAACCACCTCCTTTCACAAATCTCCAAATTTCTTTAGCATGAAAGGTCATTTCACAAATCTCCAAATTTATTTAACATGAAAGGTCAACAATAACAACAACCTACTTAATAACAACACTCATCTTTTAGGAATCTCCAAATTTCTTTAGGAATATCCAAATGTATTTAACAAGCCTTCTTTGACAAACTTAGATACCATATTTAATTACAACAATATCCTTTCAAGAATCTCCAAATTTATTTAACATGGAAGGTCAAGAATAACAACCTACTTAATAACAACACTATACTTTCACCAATCTGCAATTTCTTTTTACAAGTCTTCATTGAACAATTTCTATACCCTACTTAATAACAACACCGTATTTTCACAAATCTCCAAATTTCTTTAACATGAAAGGTTCAAAATAAAAACAACCTACTTAATAACAACACTCCACTTTCACTAATCGCCAAATTTCTTTAACATGAAAGGTTAAAAAATTAATTTTGAAAGATTCAATTCCTTAACAACATTTGTCTTTATAAACCTCTAAGCTTTCATTTACAAACTTATATACCCTACTTTATAACCACACCCTACTCTCAATAATTTACAAATATCACATCCATCTTTATAAACATCCGAGCCTTCCTTTACAAACTTCTATACCATACTTAGTAACAACCCCTACTCTCAAGAATTTCCAAATCTCTTTTCACATAAAAGATCAAGAAATTATTTTTAAAAGATATAAATCCTTGTATAGGGAATAAGAACAAGAACATATGACTTTATAAACCTCATAAACCTCCTATCCTTCTTTGACAAACTTCTTTTCCATAATCATAAGAACTTTTCCAATATTGAGAAGAAGTTTGAAAACGCAAGCAACAAACATCCTCTTTACCTCCTTCTTTGACAAACTTCTTTTCCATAATCATAAGACCTTTTCCAATATTTACAAGAAGTTTTAAAAGGCAAGCAACAAACATCCTCTTGACCCACTTTGATTTCTCAGGTATGTTTTTGACCTTCTACACTGATAAACTTATGAAGGTAAAGAAAAGAACCATTTTCCTACACGGATAAACTTATGTTAGTAAAGAAAATAACCATTTTTCCCGTAGTTTGATGTGTACTTTGGAAACTTTGTTACTAAGTTCTTGATAAATTTAAGTCAGTGTTATTCCAGCAATGGGTGTAGCTTTGGATAGATTTCACAGACCGTAAAAGAGATTTGAAACTAGTGAGCCATTGATATTTGATTTGTATTTTTTTTTTTAATTCTATTTGTAATCATATAAAAAAAAGTCATGAAATAGGTATACCCAAATAAACAACATGTGATATTACTCTTTTTACATAAATTCCATTGTGCTACCACATTTGATACTATTTTTCTAGCTAAATGGCACTTTGCTACCACATATTTGGTTATTTATCTTGGAGATGTTTTCGAGCATGCAATTGAGAATGTATTATTAGCCATCTATTTTGGTATTTCATGTGATTTGGTTTCCTGTGGATTCCTCTTCTTTTGTGTTGGTGAAGTCCCCTGTGATAATACTTACTTTCAATGTACATAAGCTTTGTGATAATACTTACTTTCAATGTACATAAGCTTTGCAGTGTTGCTGACTATTTTATAGCATGAAAATTTTGAAACAACATGCATTCTTATTTGCTCTTCATAACCGCTAAAAACATTTCCAACTCTCTGATCTAAAGCAATATGGGAGTGGTTTATTGCTGGTACAAACTAATCATGGTCTTGATGGAGATTGATTTTGGTAATGCAACTTGTAATGAATAGTTTTATTGAATGACTATGTTGTTGTGGAGTGTCATGTTGTACTAATGAGGTACATATCTTTTTTTTTAGTTCTCACCATTGACAAGCATAATAAAAGATGTGTATCAAAACATTTCTAGCAAAACTCAATATTATATTTTTCATGCAAATTAGTTTCCAACAAGTTCATTGAAGGATGAAGAAATACAAGAGAAGAACATTATATGCAAACCCTTGACATAGATCCATTAAACAATCCAATGTGTTTGATGAGATGATATTCTTCACCCAATTTTCATAAAATTAAACCAAAACTGTATAATTATACATGCTTCAAACAATAAAAATAAAAGCTACAAATTCCCTCCTAGAAAAAGAAATCATGGCTAGAAATCACATTCTTTGAGCATACCAAATATGGCTAGAAATCACATTGGTTTATTTATGGATTTTTATTTTTCCAAAATAAAAAATAAACTAAGAAATATTCCCCTCACTGCAAATATTCAATCAAGCATAAACATAGCTAGAAATTCATGATACAAGCATAAAACACAAAGTTTTCTCTTAGTATCTCATTAATTTTCCTCTATAAAATTTTCATTTCATTCTTCTCTAGTGAAATTTATTCTAACCAAAGTATTAAGGCATAAGAAGTTTGTTCTCTTGGTTTTCATGGGTTTAAAAAGAAAAAATCCAGAAAGAAAGGAATTAAAATAAATGAAGACCATAAACAAAATTAACTCTTACTAAACATGATATATTACCACTCCAAAAATCATTTATATTACCACTCCAAAACTCTTATGAGTAACAAAATATATTCTAGTCAAAGTATTGAGGCATAGGAAGTTTGTTCTCTTGGTTTTCATGGTTTAAAAGAGAAAAAATACAGAAAGAAAGGAAGAAAAATACATGAAGGCCATCAACACAAGTTAACTCTCACCGAACATGATATATTACCACTCTAAATAGCCTATGAGTAATGAAATAAATTGAAAGTTTAATCAACAAACTATTGGAAAATATGGATCCCATGGTGATTGCCAAACTCAAAAACAAAATTTTAACAAGACACTTGAAGCTCTAGGTGCCCCAAGGTTCAATGAACTACCTCCAAGGCATCATAAAAGATCTTAAATGGTGAAGGGATATAATGTCTCAGGAAGTTGCAAATATCAACAATCCCTCTCAGTGAGGGAGACATTCTTTTCCACGCCAAATTTGTCACAGAAGTTCTCGAACTTCATCCTGGTTTGGTAAGAGAATAAACAACTTGCTCATATGTAGGAAGGTATTGCACCAATACTTCCTTCCTATGCACCATGTCTCAGAATAACAATGGAATCCAACACATGTCCAAATAAATATACAAGGAGATTATGAAGCCACACTGCTTCACGAACTGCCACACTCAATGCAATGTACTCTACTTTTGCGATGCTCAAGGCCACATAAGTATGTTTCCTTATACACCAGGAAACCATGGAAGATCCCAAAGTGAAGCAACACCCAGAGGTGATATTCCTATCCATTTCTCTCCCTGCCCAATCAAAGTTAGTATATCCTTGCAATATCATGTCAATACTGGAAGTATATCTCATACCATGTCCAACAATACCTCACAAGTATCTCAACACATGCTTCACAACAATCCAATGTGTTTGTATCCGTTGACTCATAAAATGGATAAGTTTACTCACTGCATAAAAAATATTTGGTCTGGTGTTAACTAGATACATAAATGATCCAATCAACTCTCTATACATAGTCAGATCAATTTCGACGGAATTAGAATAAGACACACTTGTTTTCTTTAGATTCGTCACCATTGGTGTAGCCACGAGCTTCAATTTCAATATCCCAAACTTCTTCAATATCTCAATTATGTACTTCCTCTGACTCAGGAATATCTCATTAGTTCTCTGCCACACCTATAGTCCCAAGAAGTAGTGCATCATACCAAGGTCCTTCATCTCAAACTTAGAGGCCAACACATACTTGAATTCAACAATAAGTATCTATGTACCGGTGAGGAATAAATCATCAACTTAGAGGACCAAAATTAGGGACTCCCCATTAACAATCTTGTAATAGAGGATGAGATCAACAACAATTTTTCTGAAGCCCAAACTGATTAGGTGTCCATCAATCCTCACATACCAAGCTCGAGGTGGTTGCTTGAGTCCATATAGGGCATTCTTCAACCTGCACACATAAGATTCCTTCTCATGTATCACAAAACCATATGGCTACTCGATGCATATTTATTCCTCAATATCTCCATTGAGAAAGGTTTTCTTTACATCCATATGATGTACTCTCCAACCCATGGATGTTGCAGGGGAAATAATCATCCAGATAGAAGCGTATCAAGCCACATTAGCAAATGTATCCTCATAATATATTCCCTCCACTTGAGAGAATCCTCTAGCAACAAATCACATTTTTTGTCTCTCGATGCTCCCATCAACTATGTGTTCGATCTTATAGATCCATTTGGAAGTCACTACAGAATTCCCCTCAAGTCTCAAAACAATATCCCACACATCGTTCTTCATGATAGATTGATACTCATTCATCATGACATCTCTCCATACTGGATGGCTAGTCACCTCCTCATAACGGGAAGGATCAAAATGAATGATGTGTCGCATAGATGTAACATAGCATGGATATCTCTTAGGTATATTTCTCACCCAGAAAGTACCATGAGGAGATGCATATCCTTCTACCTCCTATAGAGTCTGACAAGCCCATGTAGGTCTCTTCTGACCTACTATAATATATCTGGAAACATCTATTGGACATACATGATCAACGAGATCAATTGGATCAATATCCATGTGATATCCTCTATATCTCTTAAAGGATACCCCCTCCTCAAAGGTAACATATCATCTCACCTCAATATATCTTTGAGAAGGGATGTATATTCAGTATGAATTCAAAGACTCATTGTACCCCACAAATGCACCCTGATGCAATGAGGTCTTCAGCCCCGGACCTCCTACTCAAAGGATCGATAAAAAATCCTCAACCGAGCTGAAGCGGCTCTTTTGACCCCCTCGGAAATCACTGTTAACATTCACGATCCACAGGTCCTGCACTTTCTCCTTGTTTCGCCCTCTGCACCGAGCCGTGACCAAATTCCCCACAGGAAATGAATTATCGGGCTTCGGGATTTCCTAATGCCCGAGGTTGAGAGTCTCTGCTCGCTTGAACTCTCGACTACTGATTCTCCGATGCACCCTTTTCTCCACGCGCTGGCCCTCCTGGCTCATCTCCCAGCATATGACCACTGCCTCCGCGACCATGGCCTTACCTCCTTTCGTGGTTACTCCTATCGGGGTTTCGACATTTGCAATGTCAAAACATGCACGTCCTTAGGATTCGGGATCTTTCGATCCCCGATATAATCCTACCGCATTAACCCTCTAGGCTAAGCTCGTGGTCCACACGACCTCTCCTCGTGACCACAGTCTTATCCCTTATTGGGACTTTGGATTTTTCAATACCATGATGCACCTGTCCATAGGACTCGCGATCCTTCGAATTCCGATGCGCCCTTCCTTGTCAGCTCTAGCCCCTCCTGGCTATACTATGGCCCATGTGACCACTACCATATGACCACAACCATATACCCCTGTTGGGGGTTTGGGGTTTCAAATGTCAATGTGCATAC
>JASDQU010014883.1:38746-63768 GCA_032191745.1 Picea mariana
TAGCTCACATGTGGCCTAGTTCCTTTCTACATTTTATTGGGACAATTTCCACTTAACCCGATGCAGTAGGTAAGACACAAAGGATCACAAATTGAGGTCCCATATATAATGTGTAGGATTAAACCCTCTTTCATATGGAAGGATGAAATCATGAAAATAAAATTCACACAAAAAGTATTTTGTGATATCATCAAATTCATGAAAGGCTCTCTAGAAAGCCTTGGCATGTGTAAACAGGTAAGGTATATCCTCAATTATGGTTATGAGATGAAAAAGAATGAACTTCTCTTGTATAAATAGAGCATACACAGGAGAAGGAATTCTACAGTTCAACAAATATTGAATGAATGAGACTATATTACGTTTTTCTTCCTTTTTCTTCTTAACCTAATCCTATGCATCCATGAGCTTCCTCCGATCTTCTTCCCATTGCTCCTTTTCTATCTTGTAAATAGTTAGTTCATATTCCATTTTCCTCTCCATGCTTCGAAAAATCTATTGATGCTCCCTGAGGGGGACCATATCCTCTTGGTAGGACACTTCCAATGCATTCCACTTATCGATTTCTTCCTGTAAGAATAAAGGAGAGGGAAATTTAGAGGTGGAAACTCTAATCTCTCTGGTTTATGCTTCTATGTTTGTAGATGTCATTCTGAACTTTATTTTTTGGGGTGAATACCCTACATGTCTAATAATATCTTCCCAGAGTGAGTAGGGCTCCTCCTTTGGTTTCTTAGTAGCCCTTTTTATTGAAGAGGTCACTTTATCAAATATTTTCGCCACATCAACATGGGTTTTTAACCCTACAATCTTGAGAAAATCCTTAAACTGTCTCTTAAATTACTTAATTTTTTTTTATCTTAGTTTCATATTTTTCCTTTTCAATTTCAGAAATTGCTTCATAAAAAAGGGAGGTTTCTTCTTACCTTTCCTGACATTCATCATTCTAGGTTCCCCTTCTTCCATATTTACTTTGACTTGTTATTTTGCAACGTCCTTAGCATTGATTGGTTCTCCCCATGTTGGTTCTTCAGTGGATGGTTCTTTAATGGCTAGTTCTTGTGTAACAACCTCCTCATTAACTATCTTGTCCATGAATGGTTCTTCTATAACAAGATCAATATTGATTTGTTCTGCGGTATCCAGTTCTTGTGTAACAACTTCCTCATCAATCATTTTGTCCATTCCTGGTTCTTGTGTGACAAGTATGGAACCCCTTGTAATTGTTTATGGTGCTACAGTACCTTCTTCTAATCCAAGTACAACTTCAATGTTGTTTATTAATTCGATGATTGGTTCTTGTATGGCATTCATATGACTAGCTGCATCTAGTTCAGAAGTGGCTACAATAAGGTTCATTTCCTCAGAATCGTTTGTGATGGCTTCCATATCACCAATTTACCCAAAATTTGGTTCCTTTGTAACATCTAAGGGGTTTTCAATAGGTGGTTCTAATATCATTGGTTCGATACCCAATGACCTTGTCCTCCTCCTAGGCAAGAACACCATAAAATCTACAATCAATCTCTTTCTACTTTTCGGCGTAGTTAGTGTTGTAAGTTGTTCTTCCTCAACTACACATGGTTTCCAATTATGCTTTGGAGGAATCTTCTCAATAATATCTACATCACTATCCATAGATGGATGCATGGGATGGTCAGAGCCATGGCCATGAAATTCCTCAGGGTCGTCATCTTGGTAAATTCCCCCTATGGTTTTTGTTTCTTTGATTGTATCCCCTGTTTCCATATCACCTTGTTTTTATCCAAGCTTCACCTCTTCCTATTTTTCCTCCACTATTCTTTTGCCAGTCCCAAGAATTGCCTCCATGTCATTTGAGTTCTTCCCAAGGCATAAAGAATCATGATTTTAACCAAACCATGGTTTTTCATTGCTGCTAAGATATGCTTTACACTTATAATAGAGAATTTTGTGAGTTGTAAAGATCTTAAAAGAAAATATGGTATGTTCAATCGAACATTACGTCTTACATCTGATAACAACTTGAGATGATAGGAAAATATTACCTAGTAGTGGCCCTCGCATGTTAGGTACTTTTGGATGAATAGAGATACATTCTTCCATATAGCAGGTAAGGAATTTTGTGCATATCCTTTCCCTCAATGGTGCAATCATTCTCCCTCTTTCCTAAATTATTCTGCAGCATGTGCCAGGGATGAACTATGATAAAAACATCACTCACCTTCTTGTGGGAGCCCCATCTCTCTTGCTATGATCTCCTATGTTAAAAAAATCTGTATGACTCTCACCATGGACTTTTGGCCAATCAATTTCTAGGTGAACTCTAGTGTTGCTTCTGTGTCGAGGCCCTGCAAATTTTTGGAATATACTAGTTGTTAGTACTAGAAGTCTCACCTACATTTCTAATTGTGTGAGCCTAATACCGATCAGATTTTATAGTTTGTAAAAGATACTATTTTTAGTTTTAGGTGTAGTTAATGGATGAGAAACTCAGTTAAAAGTATCAATGTAAAAATCTCCATAAAACATACTTCAACAAGTAAGGCTTGAACAATCTCTAATCAGTTTACAGAATAACAATGAAAAGATAGAATAATGAAGAAGAAAATGTGAATGTATGAAACAAAATACTTCAGGCACTTTGGCACACATATAGAGGAAATCTCACTAACAAGGAACCTCTAGGTTAACAAGATGATATGTTTTTACAACACTTGCATCAACAAAATACAATAATCAATCACTATAATTTCATAGAAACAAGAACTAAAGATGAATAATTTACTAGTAGACAACATCAAAAAAAGAGATAAGAATAACATGTAACAATATAAGAAAAGGTCATCATTAACCATTCAAGAGTCCTAAATCTATACATACATCATCTAAAAATCTATTACAATCTGAAAAAATAGTATGAGTCTCACAAAATCCCACTGGAAACTCCTTATGGAGTTATATTACATATTAAATAGAAACTAACATCAAAATTACCTCTAGGAACTTCCACCTAACTCCTACATTGGATTATTTGCCTGGGAGAGGAGTGGCAGAAGACAAACAAACACAAAACTAGCAAACTACTAGATTTCAGGAGGTTGTTGGAAGTAAAAATACAACTGCATCCAACTCATTGCATGAAGATTAAATGGAGTTTTATCTTAGGAAAAAGTTTCACTTGATGTCTAAATTATATTTGAAGAGTTACTCAAAGCTCTTTTGATAGGTGGAAACCCTCCTACAACTCGAATTCCAACTAACTGTCAAGTTCACAAGGAGTGCACTACAAACTGTTTCAATTTTAGCAGTTCACAATGCCTTAAGAATGATGCACTACAAACCATCCTATAGATGTCATTTTTCCTTCAAAACATAGCAATTGATGCAAAAAATGTGCAAGAATATTTAAAAACTTTGTTAATTCTTGCAAAAACCGCTAAATGATGAAAGTGAGTTGCAAAAATAGCATATGGGCATAATTCTAGCAACATAAGACAAAAATACTTCTTAGGGTTATAAGCCTGCATATATAAGACACCATAGAAAAATGATCTATATTTTCCTTTAGTTGAATCCCATCTTGCAAAATTTCCTTTTTCAACTGTTCATTTTCATCCCTTACATATTTAAGTTGCCTCCTAAGCCTTTTGAAAGTGGGATCACTTTCATCAGAAGGAGACTTGATCTCAATAATTTCTATTGGCTCTTTAAGAGGCTTGGTTTTGACTATTTGTTGAGATGGTGATATGGATGCACCCTCTTCCATAGAGACATGCTTCCTTACTGTTGATATCCTGAATGGTATTCTAGGAATAACATATTATGCAACAACATGTGGATAAAAAACAAGTCTCTTTCCCTTCAGATTCATTGCTTTGCTAGAAGATGTCTCCATAGGTGAATACTCTTCCATAAGATAAGTTTATTCATCAATAGGTTGTGAAGGGAATTCACATATCTTATCATTTTACTAAGATGAATTATCCTTTTTAACCATCTTCCTCCTTTTACTAGACTCTGTGTGCACAATATTTTCAACAGAGGTAGGTGTCTTTCTCTTTGTTTGTGGTGTGTTGACGACGTTTGTTTGAAATCATGATGCAACTAGGAAATCATCCCAATCGCTATTAGTATTTTTTAGTTATTCTAACACGATCATCTTGATCATACCAGAATGGAAGACACTGATATCCACCTTAATGGACTTGGCTTGAACCCTATCTGACATCTTCCCAAGGATTCTAAGCATATAGAAGGGTATATTCAAGGGATCGTTTCCAGTAAAATGCATCAATGGTCTAATATGGTATTGATAGACCATATTAAACCCACCTTCACAAGTAAAATACCTCTAAATGACTTTGATCATCTTATCAAAATACTGCAACATATGATTTCTAGGAACTCCCTTGGATAGGTTATCTTCTTGATATTCAGGCTTTAAGAAAACCATAGAAAATGCAGACTTCAGAGACATGGCCTTGAACCATTTTTCTCCCTCAACTGGTATCTTTATAACTGTAGAAATGGACTTCTTTGTGACCTCAAACTCTAGTGTACAAACTTTGGTCTTTACCCCATTGAAATTCAATGCAAACTTCTTGGAAACCTAAGGGTGTCTTCTCTGTATCTTCTCACAAATATCTAGGAAACCCACTCTCTAAAATGCCTCTTTGAAAAAGGGATCTAAATTGATTAGTTGCAGGTAATGGGGCTTATCCCTGGAAATATCCCATACTTTATGAATCTTCTTCCCTTTCTGAGTGTCCATGAAAGCTAAGTCGAAACCCCCCTCTGATAACAATTTCTACCAGAGTATGTGATAGAAACTGATGAATTCAGGGTTTTACTGTTTGATTTTGCAAAAATAAAGGTTTGCTGGTAAAAGGATTTTATGCTAAAGCAACACTGCAAAAAATGAAATAGGACTGAAGCTAGGATATTGGAGGAAAATATGACAACATGAAACTAGATGAAATTTCAAATAGAATTTTTTTTGGAGCAACTGTGTAAAACATGGAGTTTGTAGCGTGATTTCTTAGTTCGTAATGTGCTGATTAAGTTTGCAATAACAAATTTTAGAATAGGGTTTTCATTAGAAGGCTTTGAACTTTCAAAGGTATGGACGGGAATATGATCTTGAGTGAAATAATGTTTTTCAAACTTGATTGAAAACAAGGTCAGTTACGGTTTTATCAACTGAGAAAAATAGGGGATTCATAGTGCATCCAGTTCGCAACACAAACAATTAGCAACAAGTGTAATTCACAACGAATAACAAGTTTTCAGCAAATGGAGTTATGGTTGCAAGAATAAGCTTCAATTTACCCTTTGAATATAAAACATGTGGATAATACCCAAACCTTTCCCACTTTACAAATGATGACTAATACCATAGTGACATGAAGACCCTTGTACATGTATTTCATATTAGCTTCCTAGACCTAGGATATAAAACCAAAACCATGATTTATTAATAGAACACATGACTCAAAACCTTGAGATCATAATGCTATGACTCAAACCTAAGATTTTTAAAACATGAATGATATCAGAAAGAATAATTACCTAATTGACTAATACCAATGGAGTATTTCTGAGAAAAAACTAACAAAAATTTAAAAAAGAGGGAAGACCTTGACTCTGTAAATCCTATATGTTAAAATCTATCTCCTACTTGGGATGACATGATCCCTATGAGCTTCCAAGAACCTCTATTTCCATTTCCTTAACTGAATTCTGAATATAATTATGATTTCAAGAAACTTTTCACCATCCCATAAGTTAAATCATATCATAGATACCAGATGCTATTACATTGGGTATGGAGTCATTCATCTCATTACAAAACTTTGCAACTTTCTCAAAGTAAAAACAAATTGTAAAACAAAAATGTTGAAAACTGACCTAAAACTATAATATCACCAGACTGTGCAAACTGAAGGAAATGATTGAAACATAAAGCTTATTTATTTACAATTCCTATACTAACCAGTTGAAAAACACTTTGCTCATGTATATACAAATTTCCAAAATAGCTAATCAAGCAACTGATTTCTTGACATGGATTTATGCTTGCAGTTGAGAAAACATAAAAATAATTTAATGTATACAACAAAAACATATTATACATATCATACTCACAACAACAAAGAAACACCATGCCAAAACTATCAGTGTGTGAAGTTTTTGAAAACCGAGACTCCATCCAATCGGCTATTGGATCATGAAATTCATGACAAAAATTTATGGGTTGATCCAAAGGACAAGGATGCCACTGTATTGAATCTTATATGTGAATAACATTATGATCTCTCATATTCTTAAAACCAAAAAACTGTTGTAATGTATTTCCACCGCTATCAAATATTTCAGGTGAAGGATGAAAATGAAGCCTGTCTTCATGGTCTTTTACATGAGTAAGTATATTTTCAAATATGTTATAAAAATGTAAAATTTGAACACACACAAGCTCAGAGACCTATTTATCATCCTTTTCTTCAATCATAGGTGAAAACAGAATGTAGGAAACCTCTTAAAAGACCTGAGGAAAATCTTCTTATGCAGTTATTTCTTCATGAAAAACATCATTTTCATAGTTATCATATGCTGATGTGTACATTATTTATTTGGCATCTGAATAATTAAAAGAAACAACTTGATCTTCATGAAAATTTGGAGCAACCTCAAAAGTTCTAGAGACATTCAGGTCAAGGACAAATGTGTCTACAATCTTGCTATCACCAACATCCTTATCATTAAAAAAATCAATAGAATTTTATTTCAAAGATAAAGAACTAGAGAAGGTTTTACATGGGGATGATTCCTTCTCTACATTATCAACAAATTTTTTTTTTTCATCCTTATAACCAGAAGAATTACTAAATGAATGTTGGATGTAGAATTCAAATTCTTTACAACAGTTTTCAAAAAGAAGATCAAATGGATAAAATAGTTTGAAAGATGAAACATGGTATGAAACTCTTGTAATAATTAAATACTTTATTGAGGAAGAGATCTATACCATCCTCAAGCGTCTCCTTCTAGTAAATACATGAACATTTTCAAGAGCACATCCTCATGATGTATATCTAACTGTTTCATACATTGATGAAACATAATGAGGTGTTGTGCAAAATTATCCTCCTTCCTTTCTCTAAATATAGGAAGAATATATCCCCATTATGATATATYAGGTACTGGATGTGGGAAACCAGGAACTAGAGAAACGTTAAGAGGTGCAAACCTCCGAGCCAAAACAACAACAAATTCCTTTGACATTCTGAAATTGTGGAGTCACCATTGGATCTGTCCTTCATGGAGTAGATTCACCAGGTGAATGATKTTATCTATACTGTGTCAGCAGCCTTTGTTCACCATCAAAGACTGGATCTAAGCTTTGTCATTTCTTCGAGGGAAAATATTCAACTTCATCCCCAACAACGATGCCAAAAATATTAGCACTAGAAATCTCACCTAGAATGCTATAGTTATGAGCCTAATACCCATCATATTTTATAGTTTGTAAAGATAATGATTTTAGTTTTCATTGTAGCAAATGGATGAGAAACTCAGTTCAAAGTATCAACAAAAAAAACTCCATAAAAAATACTTCAGAAAACAAGGCTTGAACAATCTTTAATCAGTTTACAAACTAACAGTGAAAAGATGGAAGAATGAAGAAGAAAATGTGAATATATGAACCAAGATACTTCATTCACTTTGGCATACATATAGAGGAAATCTCACTAAAAAGGAACCTCCAAGTTAACAACACGATATGTTTTGACAACACTTGCATAAAAAAAAGACAGTAAATCAATCAATGTAATTTCATAGAAACAAGAACTAAAGATAAATCATTTACCAATAGGAAATATCAAAACAAGAGAGAAGAATAACATGTAAAAGTTGAAGACAACATGATCATTAACCATTCAAGTGTCTTAAATCTATACATACATCATCTGGAAAGATTTTATAGTCTGAAACAATAGTAGGAGTCTCATAAAATCCCACTCGAACCTCCCTATAGATTTAGATTACATATTAAATACAAAATAACATAAGAAGTCCCTCTAGGACTCGCCACCTAAATCCTACATTGGATTCTACGCCTGACAGAGGCATGGCAACAGACAAACAAACGAAAATCTAACAAAATGCTAGATTTCATGAGGATATTGGAAGTAATAAATGCAACTACAACGAACTCATTGCATGAATATTAAATAGAGATATATATTAGGAACAAGTGTCCCTTTATGTCTAACTGATCTCTAAGGAATTACTCGAACCTCTTCTGACAGATGGAAACACTCCTACAACTCGAATTCCAACTATATGTCAAGTTTGCAGTGAGTGCACTGCAAATTGTTTGAATTTTAGCAGTTCACAACGCCTTCAATAGGATGCGCTGCAAACATTCCTATAAATGTCATTTATCCTTCAAAACATAGCAAGTGATGCCAAAAATGTGCAAGAATCCTTAAAACCTTTGTTAATTCCTGCTACAACCTCCAAATCATGAAAGTGACTTGCAAAAATAGCATATGGGCATAATTATAGCAGCATAATACACAAATACTCTTTAGGGCTATAAGCTTGCATATATAAGACACCATAGAAAAATTGATCTACATTTTCCTTTAGCTAAATCCTGGCCTGCAAATTTTCCTTTTTCAACTATTCATTTTCATCCCTTACATATTTCAGCTTCCTCCCGAGCCTTTTGAAAGTGAGATCACTTTCATGAGAAGAAAACTTGATGTCAATAATTTCTATTGGCTCTTTAAGAGGCTTGGTTTTGACTAATTATTCATCCGGTGCTCTGGATGCACCCTCTTCCATAGAGACATGCTTCCTTGTTGTTGATATGGTGAATGGTCTTCTAGGCATAATAGATTCTGTAGCAATAGGTGGAGAAAAAACAAGTTTATTTCCCTTCATATTCCTTTCTTTGCTAGAGGATGTATTCACAGGTGAACACTTTTCCATATTAGAATTTTCTTCATCAAGATGTTGTGAAGAGCCTTCACCTATCTTATCAGTTGAATGAGATGAATTTTCCTTTTTAACCATCTTCCCCCTTTTACTAGGCTCTGTGTGCACAATATTTTCAACATAGGTTGATTCCTTTCTCTTTGTTTGTGGTGTGTTGAAAATACATTGTTGAAATCTCGATGCAACTAGGAAAGCATCACAATCACTATTAGTATTTTTCAGTTCTTCTAACACTAGAACCTTGATTAGACCATAATGGTAGACATTGGTATCCACCTACTTGGACTTGTCTTGAACCTTATCTGACATCTTCACTTGGATTTTGAGAAGATATAAGGGTAGATTCAAGGGCTCTTTTCCAGTAAAATGCAACAATAGTATAATATGATATTGATAGACCATATTAAACCTAGATTCACAAGTAAAATACCTTTGAATGAATTTGAGAATATTATCAAAATACTCTAGCATATGATTTCTAGGCACTCCCTTGGATAGATTATCTTCTTGATATTCAGGATTTAAGAAATCCTTAGAAAATGCAGACTTCAGAGACATGGCCTGAAACCATTTTTCTCCCTTGACGAGTATCTCTATAGATGTAGAAATGTATTTCTCTATAACCTCAAAATATAGTGTACCAACTTTGGTCTTTACCCCATTGAAATTAGATGCAAACTTATTGGTAACCTCATAGTGTCCTCTCTGCATCTTCTCACAAAAATCTAGGCATCCTACTCTCTGAAACAAATCTATGAAATATGGATCTAAATTGAATTAGATTGATTAGTTGTAGGTCCTGGGGATAAACCTTGAAAATATCCCCTCCTTTATGAATCTTCTTCCCTTGTTGAGTATGTGATGGAAACTGATGAATTTAGGGTTTTACTCCTTGATTTTGAAAAAATAAGGGTTTGCTGGAAAATTGATTTTATTCTAAAGAAACACTGCAAAAACTGAAATAAGATTGAAGCTAAGAGATTGGAGGAAAACATGACAACCCAAAACTGGATGAAATCTCAAATAGACAAATGTTCAGAGCAATTGTGTAAAACATAGAGTTTGCAATGCGATTTCTTAGTTCGCAGCGCATTGATTAAGTTTGCAGCAATGAATTTTAGACTAGGTTTTCATCAAAAGGCTTTGCAATTTCAAAGGTATGGAGAGGAATATGACCGTGAGTGAAATGATATTTTTCAAAGTTGAGTGAAAACGAGGTCAGTTAGGGTTTTATCAACTGAGAAAAACAAGATTTTTGTAGCTCATCCAGTTCGCAACGTATACAATTAGCAACAAGTGCAGTTTGGAGTGAATATGAAGTTTGCAACAAATGGTGTTATGGTTGGAATAATAATCTTCATGTTACCCTTTGACTGGAAAACATGTAGATAAGACCCAAAACTTTCCCACTTTACAAATGATGAATGATACCATAGTGACATGAAGACCCTTGTACATGTGTTTCGGATTAGCTTCCTAGACCTAGGATATAAAACCAAAACCATGATTTATTAATAGAACACATATCTCAAAACCTTGAGATCATAATTCTATGACTCAAACCTAAGATTTTAAAACATGACTGCTATCAGAAATATTAATTACATGATTGAATAAGAACAATGGATTATTTCTAAGAAAAACTAACAAAACATTTAAAATCAAGGAATACCTTTAATTTGTATATCCTATGTGTTAACACTATCCACCTTGCTTCTTGAAACAATTGATAGATTGCTCTATTTTTCTATAATTTCTCTATGTCATTTGATTCATGGCGTACTGCTACTCCTCCCATTTGTTTGGTTTATAGTTGGCCCAATTGGTAGGTTTGGGTGGTATTGTTGTAGTGTTGTAGCTGCAACCAGTTTCAGTTTATGCATGCAAGGAAATACAAGGGGTGTCTTAGGAATTTTGTTCAAATTTGGAAAGTTTCGGTTTTAATTTAATAGGTGCATGCTCTTCTTTCCATGTCACAATTGGAAAATATGGGTGTACGCAAGTGGAAAAAAGGTACAAGTTTTGGCATCAGCACATCTCCTTAACTGACGGATTGGACGACCATGTCCATTCATGGGGAATAGTGTCAGCTAATCCATAAATTAAAATTATTTTAATTAATAATGAGGTGTTAAGTCAAATCATACCTATCATGGATTATCATAAGTGTCCATAGATTGTGGTACATGTGATAGTCATGGACATGAATTGATTTATGGTGGTGCAATAAGGTTGAAGATCCTGCGGCGGTAGCTTATGATAGCACCGTATCAGTGAAACATAGTTGTGGTAGCTCTCAAATTGATGGTGGACTTGGAAGAAATTTTGGCGGATGATTGATGTGTAATGGCCACTGACAAGTTGCATCAGTGTAGAGTATGCTGGAATCATGCCACAAGTTTGGACATGGAAGACCGCTAGTTGCGTTGGAACTAAAAATTTGAAAAAAAACACAACTTGAATGGTGATGTTCAYGATAATGCCAATACACTGTGCTGTTATTTGGAAAAGTTCGAGAATTATTCGTGATAAAATTTATACAAGTTTTAGCAGTTGATTGTGTTGTTTACTTGGTGTCTTGTGCGATTATTTAGACAAATTTCAGCAATTGGTCATGGTGTTACTTAACAATTTTCAACAATTAATCGTGTTGTTACTTGACAAGTACCAACTTTATACATAAGTTACAACATCATTACTATAGAATAAAAAGGTCATATTGTTCCATAATTTAATATTTAACATGAATATTGGAACATAAAAGGAATGAAAAATAACTATAGATATGAATTTATTTATTTATTTTAAGCATATTTCAGCCGCCAGCAAGCTAGTTTTCAACCAACATCTGTCCAACTGCACCCTTGGGGGTTTTCACAATTATAAATTTATTTATTTATTTTTATTTTTATTTTATTTATGGAGCTTAAGGTGTGGAGGAGTGTCCTTCCTCGTGCAACATTTCTATGCATAGCCTGGAAGAAACATGTTTGATGGAAGATTCCCTCGAGGTTAGATGATGATATAACCATAGATGATGTCCATTGGCAAGAAAATGGGTGTGTTATCCATCTATGGTTATCGATTTAACATTTACCTTGTCAAATATTGTATCCAACTCATAAGGGCCCAACCATCTAGTGTGAAGTTTTCCCTAAAACTATTTAAACTTGGAGTCATACATAAGTGTCAAATCTCCTAGCCGAAACAAATTCTTTTTGATGAGCTTGTCATTCCACTTTTCACTTTGTTGCTAAAAAATATTGTTATGTTGCAATGAATTCAAATGGATTTCATCATTCTCATTGAGTTGTTATAATCGATGCTTATATGTTGTGGTCAATTCCATACCAACTTGTACAACAATTCTAAGTGTGCCAACTTCATATTCAATTAGAAATATTAGACACTTACCATATACCAGCTCAAATGGAGAGAAGCCTATTGTATTTCGCTAAGTTGTCATGAAAGCCCATATATATTATAACAATCGATCATCCCAATATTTGAAATGACTGGTCATTATCTTTGTAAGAATATTTTCCAACACTTTATTTCGATCTCTTGACCTGTCTGTTGACACTTAAAAGTGAAACATACGGTACTGCTTGCAAATGGTCGCAGACACCTTATGAATTATTATTTAACTATATTTAATAATACACTAATGGGTGGGACCCATGGTGAAACTTATGTGACTATGACGAAGGAACAAAAGTTATGATTTACATGCTTATGAGTTGGCTGAGATGAGCCCTACAATTTATTTGCGTTTAAAACATCTGTCAGAATCATTAATCAAATATGATGATAAGGGCGATATGATTTAAAAGGGAATGGTATTTTTTATATAACACTTTCAAGTATTGTTATGTTACATTTATTTTGAGATAGGACCTAAATTCCATGCTTAAGTTATATGTGTGATGCCGTGACTTCATACTACAAGGGTACACACATTATTTGAATTGGAAGCCATGTTGGAATATGTTATCCCCAACAAAATATTTGAGTTCTATCACATTGGAGTTTTTTAAACAATTGTTGTGCGCATGGGTTTAATTGAAATATTGGTTGTATCCCTAGTAAATTGTTACATGTGAAATAGGGATAATGACAAGGCTTGGCGCATTGTTAAATTGAAACATATGGAAACTTTGTTATAGTTGGTTGCATTAATGAAATGTGAAGGGAGAAGCGACGTGCTAGACATGAATGAAATGTGAAGGGAGAAGCGACGTGCAGTAAATGCACGTTACTCAAACTCACCTCGAGCCCACCACCCTATTTATTTTTTCATTTCGCTATGTTGGTTGTTGTTACTTAGCATTGCTTGATCCTGGAGGTGGTATACAAGATGGTATTTTCTTCTTAAGAAATATTTTACACATGTATGGGGTTTTCTTGCACTGCCATCCATGAACATTCACTCTTCTCTTTAATTAAATAGTTGGCTCTTGTTTTCTCATGGTCTGTGTATTTCCAAAGATGTTAAAATGAATTCAGACTGTGTGTTGGTTGATTTTCAAGTTTTGTTTTCTTGCGGTGGTTTTTATGATACCATTGGAATTAAAAGAGTCATGGGTGTATTTTACTGGTGTAGTTATTAACAATTTCTCTATGAAACGAATGTTGTTGGGGATACTCCCAGACATGCTTTGCCTCTGGTCCCCTTTTTTGTGTTTTCTTCCCTGTTTGAATATGGATTCTCTCTGCCTTTTTCCTATGGGATTTTGTGGACACTCTGCCTGTATGTTAAGATTGTTGGTATTCATGGCTATTATGCCCATGCATAGTCCCAAATATGTGAGTATTAATGTGGAATATTGTGAGGGGAGTAAAACATTTCATGCTCTTTTCAGGCCAAAACCTTAGGTTTTCATCCTGCTTTCTTCTTCCACCTACTGTCCACTATTGCATTGAAACCTATGCATTATCGTGAAAGTGTTGCTTACTCAAAATTTGATGGAAGCACTGTTTTGTGATCTTTTGTTTGGGCGTGGGTTTTGATTGGTGATTTTATATATGGAGGAAGTGTTGGACTCACTTATTCGCTTGAAGTTATAATATATCCATATGAAGTTATGAGGTCGATAACAATGTGAGAATTATTGTTATAATATAAACTTGCCATGTTTTATTGTAATTACAAAAGGGCATCTATTTACAAGTTATGTGATGATTGAATGAAGTCTGCGAACCAAAATGAAATAGGATGAGGAAGTTTTATGAACTATGGTTTGTTTAAAATTATGGTTATATACAAGGATTTTTTTGGGGTACTTCACGAGACCTTGTGGGTTTTAAGGACCTTGCCGATTTTGATATTATGGTTGTAGCATGTCCACTTCGAGTCTGATTTTGTATTTCCAGTGGTGATTATGAGGCTGTTCATTTTTCAATTCCGTTATGTATAGGCAGTTTTGTTATTATGATTATTTTTATTTCTAGGAAATTGGTTACTGTGTAATACAATTATAAGGCAAGTGAGCATTTTCATGAAGAAAGCATCAGTTTTGGGTTGTTTTTTTGGGTAACAGAGTATTGTTTAAATTGTAAATGTTTGAATAGTAAGAAAGTTTGATTGTGAATTCATATCAGATATGGAATGGTTGATGTATCATTTGAACAACATCCATGAGATACTCCCCCTAATTCTACCATTTTTTTATAAATACACCCCCTTCACAATCCCAATTTCACTTATTCATTCTCTATTCTATGATATTTGTTTGGAAGTGGAGCCTGTGTGGAAATGAAAGTAATTTGATAGTGGAAAGGGTTGAGGACTGATGTTATGGATATTTTTAAATACACAGTTGATTGTTTTATTAATTTTTTGAACATTATTAATATATTAATTCCCCTCCATGATATAATTTTTTCTACTAAATACAATCCCTCGATATTTCCCATGGACCCTATCAATTCCCTGTTCACATGGAAATTAATAAATGACATGTTATGGATGGATTACAAGTGTCTCGTAGTAAACTCTAGAGTTGTATGTTTAATTGTGTAAGTAGAGTTTCATGTATGGTTTATTAATAACTTCATGACTATCAAATTGTTGCTACAGGATGCGTTTTTTCAATAGAAGAAGCAATGGACAAAATAATTGATGCATGGGTAACTGGAAGAGAGGCCATAAAAGGCCTCAATTTTCTATTCATTTTGATATTGATCCACAAGAATTGAACCAGTTGTTTCAATATGGGTTTTTTAATTTGGTTGGCCATGGTATCTTGCAACCCTGACCTGATAGACCCCCATTTCAGCCTCCTCAAAATTTTACTGGCATTCCCATTCCTCCACATGTGTCATTGTAGCCTGAAGTTCCCACTAATGATGGTTGGCAATAAATTTTCCACCAGCCTATTTCTCACCACTGCGGTTGGCCCACTGTGTCATTTCCTCTACCACCACTAATTAATCCCAATGTTCAAATTTATCCTATTTTTTCGCCAATACAATCCTCACATGCTAGCAAGATATTAAAAATTGATATCCTACAACTTATGCAAGACAAAAGAAAAGAAACACCCTCCCCCTCTAGTCCATCCAATGATTCCTCTAAATTTGTGTCTCCATGCCTCCACTTAAAATATGAATTTTCTCATGTGATAATGTTGGCAAATGTTTTACAGGCAGCGTATTCTTATCATTGATGGAAAGTACAACATAGGCATAAGTACAGGAACAATGTGTCAGGTGAGCACCAGAAGTATTTTGGGAAGATACAACAGAGCAAGCTTGATAAGATCAGAAGATACAGTGAAGAGGATTGTTGGCATGTTTCACAGGTAGAGTGTGCTTGTCATTGATGGCAAGATCAAAGTATGCATCGATGGAAAAACAGGAAAAAATTAAGCTCATGAGGAATTAGTGTAGAGTCTAATGCAGTGCGTAGGTGTGCACTAGGGATGAGGTTAACTCATTTCCAAAGCTCAAGAGAGATAGTGTACTCAGGATCTCAAGCGGATCAAAGGTCGAGAGATAGCGTACTCAGGATCTCAGGTGGATCAAAGGTCGAGGCCTTTGACACTTACAAATTATTCCAAGTAAGGAGGATACATAAGATCGGGCGTAGAAGCAACAGTGATCGTTGGATCCCATTCAGAATTCCCAATGACTGTCAGATCTGAATCCAGACAGAAGGTACTCTAACCTCTTGAAATCGCGATATGCGAAACTACGAAATAATCTTAGCCCTCAGATCGAGGTTTGATCTGGACCGTTGATCCAACTCCATTTCAGAGTTTTGAATACTGAGAGTTGGAGGAGTCAAGTGTCGAGACTCCTCATCATAGGAGTCCTGAAGTTGCGAAGTGCGAAACGCTGAAAATTTGATCTGACTCCATTTCGGAGTTTTGTAGACTGGGAGATGGAGGTGTCAAGAACATTCACAAAAATAATGCTGAAATAGCGATATGCAAAATCGTGAATAGATATGGGTTGTCGAATCATCAAGAGTCTGGATCGTTGATCCGACTCCATTTTGGATTTTCGGATACTGAGACTTGGAGGTGTCAAGAACACTCCCAACAAGAATGTCTAAATCATGATATGAGAAATCATGAAGAGATATGGACCGTCGAATCATCAAGAGTGCAGACCGTTGATCCAACTCCATTTTAGAGTTTCTGATACCGAGACTTGGAGGTGTCGAGAACACTCACAACAAGGAAGTTGAAATGCTAAAATGTGAATTCATGAAAGCACTTTATGGATAAGCACTTGGTCACCATCAGTGGTCACATCGTCAAAGAGATGTAGAGAAGAGCTTTAAGAGACAAGCTCCATTTCATATTTTGGGACATGGAGAGTCGAGATGACTCATCACAAAATCTCTGAAATGTGAAATGTGAAATGCGGGTTTAGAATTGGCCCCTTGTCATAACCTATGGTCACATCGATGAAGGATCAAGGGAGGAGCTATAATGAAGCTAATCTCCATTTCAGAGATCATGACTTGGAGAGTCGAGATGCCTCACAAGAGGAATTGCCGAAATGTGAAAACACCTTTTGGTGTAGGATGTGGTCACAGCCACTGGTCACATCGGAAGAAGATGGAGGAAGGAGCTAGTGCAACCAATCTCCATTTCAAAGTTTCATGGATTGGGACATGAAGAATAAATAAATATTCACCACGGGAATTCTGAATTGAAAAAATGCGAAATGGCGAAATAAACTCAAGACACTATGAATTCAATCCAACGGTGCAGGTGAACTTGAATATGATAAGAGGGATATTGTTGAAGTTCATAGTGTAACTACTAGAAATGAATGATGTTTTTTTCCAGAGGACTTGAAGAGGCCTCAGAGTGATTTCCAAAGGAGCTGAAGAGTCTCAAGGCATCTGCCAGTGGATTGAAGACTATTCATAGAGGCAATTGACAGATGGAAGACAATTGAAGCCTGTAACTGCAACAAAGGGAATAAGATCGACTGTTCTAGAGAAGACGAAGAGCCTCGACTGCTGGAGAGGCTAAGGAATCTTGGCATAACACCCAGTGATGATGGATGTGTGGGTTGAACCGCCAGAGAAGTTGAAGAGTTGCAATGATGAACAGGAAGAGCACTCGACATGAGGAGAACATGGAGAACAGAGAGATGGAGTTTATGTTGGATGTTGAGAAGTGTAGGAAATGTAGAGTGGCAGTGAACACCCTGATGTGGAGAAAATTGGCACAAGGTGAGCATGCTGAAGGCTTGTGCATACAACATGAAGAAGGTGCACAGAGACTATAAGAATGCAGAAAAAAGAAGAGATGCATGTTGTTGTTGTTGAGAGTGATTCAAGCATGTAGAAAGCGGCAGAGTGCAGTAGCTAAAATGAAAAAAAGAGGAATGGTGCATAGAAGGGAGATGGCACACAGAGAATAAAATAGAGAAGAACATAAAGAGTAAGGAAAGTGTGCAGCAACTGAAATACACAAAAGAGGAATGGTGCATTGAAGCAAAGTGCAGGAGATGAAAATCACAGAAGAAGAATGGTACAGTAAATGGACATGGAACATAGAGCATAAATGGTAGAAGGACATAAAGCGTAAGAGGAGTGTGCAGAAAACACTAATGCAGAGAGAGTAGTGTAGTGTAGCAGAACAGTGATAAGACTGGTAATCCATTGAAGAACTTTATATCATTGTAATAAGTTTTAATAGCAAAGATTTATATTTTTGGGTGCTAGGGAGGTGCTAGGGAGGTGCTAGGGAGTACTGTTTTCTTCAGAGGTTCAATTGGGTGCTTGAACACAGGGATTTGTAGCTTCCATCTAGTTGCAGCCGGAGAAACCAGGGTGGCAGGGTGGTGCAAGGGAGAACTATTGTTCTCTGTTATACAGGTTGGTGCCTGTGTGACTGGAAGTTGGTGCTTCCATCCAGTTGGTGTTGGAATACTTGGGGAGTAGGTTCTTCCTTCTAGTTGGTGCTAGAGAAACCAGAGAGTTGGTGCTTCCTTCTAGTTGGTGATAGAGAAACCAGTGAGTTTATTCTTCCTTCTAGTTCGTGCTATAAAAACCAGGGAGTTGGTTCGTCCTTATAGTTGGTGCTAGACAAACCAGGGAGTTGGTGCTTCCTTCTAGTAGGTGCTAGAGAAAATAGAGAATTGGTGCTCTCAACAAGTTGCATCTTGCAAAACAAAGGTTGTATCCTCACAATGAGTTGGAGGTCATATATATGATAATGTAAGGAATGAAAATATTACTTATCATATAAAGAAGAAGAGTTTTTTACCCTTTATGGGTTTCCTCAGGAAATATCTATCTCTATGCATCTCATATGTGTGACTGATGTTGGATGTTCTATTGCTTACTTCCCTATATTATTGTGACTGTCATTAAGTTCTTTGTAAAGAGTTTAAAATAAACATAATTCTTTAAGCACAGTAACAATTGATTCACCCCCCCCCTCTCAGTTGGCCAACAATTGGCATCAGAGCAGTTGCCTTTTATTTAAAGGTAGATCTGTAAGCTTAAACATGACAAGTCATGAAGGGACTTCAGTCACTAGGCCTCATCTATTTGATGGAACAAATTTTGCCTTCTGGATGGTTATAATGAGAACATACCTAATGGCCTTAGGTGTTGATGTTTGGGATGTAATAGAGACTGGATACATAAAGCCTGTTATGCTAGATTCCAAGGATGATAAGTTAAAATTTAGCTTTAATGCTAAGGGAATGAATGTGATCTTGAATGGAATTGCAGAAGCCAAGTTTGTGAAGGTGATGCATCTTCAAACTGCCAAAGAAATGTGGGACAAACTCATTAGCAGTTATGAAGGTAATGAGAAGGTAAAAGATGCCAAGATTCAAACCTACAGAGTACAGTTTGAAAAGATACAGATGAAAGAAGATGAAACCATTGGGAAGTATTTTCTAAGAGTTGAAGAAATAGTAAATGAAATGAAAGAACTTGGTGAAAAAATTGAGGAACCCTCTTTAGTTCAAAAAATTTTGAGATCTCTGCCAGATAGGTTCAACCCAAAGGTCTCAGCTATAGAATAAATTAATGATGTAAATACTTTGGATTTTGATCAACTTCTAGGAACGTTGACTGCATATGAAATGAGGATAGTTACAAATAAACCCACCTCTAGAGAAGCTTCACTTAAAGCATATAAGAATGAAGAGTCTGAGCCTGATGAAATCGAAGAAAAATTTGTGAGAAGACTAAAGAAAGGATTAGGCAAGTACCAAGGTAGGCTACCCTTCAAATGTTTTAACTGTGGTAAGATAGGTCATTTTGCAAATAAATGTCCACACAAGAAATATGATCAGAAATCTAAAGGTGAAGAGAAGCACAAAACCACAAGATTTGATAAAAAGAAAGGTTTATGTGTAAACAATGATGACTCCTCAGAAGACACCGATAGTGACTCTTCCCGTGAAGATAAGGTAAATGAATTCATGCTTATGGCCAAAAAGGATTATGATAATGAAAGCATAGGAAGTGATGAGAATGATGAAAAAGTTGTGGTTGATATGGAAGGAGAACTTATAAGTGCACTGGAAGCGATTGACAGAATCATAATTAAGAACAGAAAGCAAAAACAATTGTTGATATAGTTCGAGAAAGACAGTAAATAGCCCGATGAAGACTTTGCCCTGCTAAAAGTGGAATTAGAAGAGACAAAGAAAATCGAGGACATGCTGAAACAACATTTATCAAAAAAGAAGGCAATATGTAAATCTATGGAAGAAGAAGTAGTGAAAACTAGGAAAGAGATGGAGAAGTTTCAAGCCTTGTATCACCAAAATATGCCAAGTATTAAAGCCTTAGAAGAATTAACTTTCATTCTAAATCAGCAAAGGAATCCAAAGTTGAAATTTGGCTTGGGCTATGAAGAAGGACGAAGTAGTGGTCAACCGAGAAACAAAGAACCCATCAAGTTTGTCAAATCTACAACCAAAGACAACTACAAACCTACAGAAACAAAGGAAGACAATCGGCCTCCCAAAAGTAGTAAAGAAAAGGGTTCCAGAACTGAATCTGTAGAACAATGAAATAATACACTCCCTTCTCAAGGAAATCATCAGCATGGAAGAAATCGATTTGCTCAAAGAAGACAACCATTTTCCAGGTACAAAGAATTTTTATATGGATATTGTTTCTACTATTCTAATTTTGGTCACAAAGTTGCAAATTGTTCCTTAAGACTTAGACATGAGAAATTAAGATTTCAAAGGAATAAATATCTTCCACAACAAAGAATGATACAGCCAAGTAACAAACCATCACAGATTGCAAATTGCCAAATTAAGTCTAGAGACATGCAACTAAGGAGGTCAAGAAATAATAAATAGTCAATGAGTAGACAACACTGCATCAATAACTTTGACCTATTGAACAATGAGATTGAATGCTACAACTATCACAACTTTGGCCACAAAGTTGCAAAATTCCATCTGAAGAATTACAAAGAATATCCAAGGATAAATTTCTTAGATAGAAAGGCCAACACATGTAAAAGGAAATATAGTGAAAAATGTGGTCTAGCACTTTCAATTCAAAAACAAAAGGCCTCCGGGAATATAGACAGTGGATGTTGCAAGTACATCACTGGAGACAAGGATAAGCTTATGTCCATAAGTAAAAGAAAAACAGGAAATGTGATCCTTGAAAATGATGAACTAGGTAAAATCAAGGATAGAGGGATGGTGAGTTTGAGTAATGACAAAGGCTATTCCCAGTACGTTCTTCTTGTGGATGATATGAAACATAGTTTGCTCAGTACAAGTCAAAAGTGTGACAAAGGGAGGGAAGAGGTGTTCACGTCCAAAGAGTGTAAGGTAAATATAAACTCGGGACAAGTGGTGAATAAAGGCATAAGGACAATTAATGATGTTGATATTGATTCTTCCCCTGCAAGTAAATAAGAAGACATAGATCCAATAAAATAATGTTCAGTTAGCATCTATCCCATGAAAGAAGTAGAAGAAGAATCATCTCATAAGATGGAAGATGAAGTTTTTAAGGTTGAGAAGTCAAACACCCAAAGCAAGTTCTTAAACATCTCCATGACCCTGGATAAGATCCTGGATAGTCAGAGATCACCAAATGTCAAATCTGGTATTGGATACAACAAGGAAGAAATCAATACTCTTAAGAAACCTGATACAGGTCCTTCATCTATGAAAAAGAAATGCAGGTATGAGAGTGGTTGTAGTGGTTTTTTCTTATGATTCAATATGGACATAAAATCCTTGGATTGTATGCATCATGGAAGAAAAATGAAATAGCAATAATAGAGATCGATGAGAATCAATGGGGAGATCCAAGGGCTACTTAAAAAGTACAAGCTACAATTTCACAGTGTTCTATTAGGACAACGACATTCACAGTAGCAACATTCTGATGTACAAAATTACATACATGACATTCTGTAGAGATAACAAGAGGAAAGACCTTGTTAGGGAAATCTAACCTTCTAGAAACAAAGGAGGAAAAAATTCAGAAGCAGAGAGAGAACAGTGACAGGGGGAGTCATCCAATTATGAGAAGAAAAGGTTGATGATGGAGTCCTAGTAAGAGAGGTGAGCAATTTTGAGTATTCTATAGAGGACACAATGGAAGTTGAATATGAACAGGTCCAAGAATCAGAAAGAGAAGACTCTAGTTTAGATACAAACATCTGCAGACCTCAAATAAGAGAGTCCATCCTGTCAGGGGTAGTTTGTGTTGGTTTAATATCTGATACCTCCTAAAATTACTGCAACAACTTAGGGGGAGCAAGTTCTCTTTGACATTGATGTCAAAGGGGGAGAAAAGAGTCTAGGTGCCTTTGTTGCCATCAATGACAAATGGGGAGATTGTTGGAAAATGTTTTACAGGTAGTGTATTCTTGTCATTGATGGCAAGTACAACATAGGCATAAGTACAGGAAGAATGTGCCAGGCGGGCACCAGAAGTATTTTGGGAAGATGCAGCAGAGCAAGCTCGATAAGATCATAAGAGATAGTGCAAAGGATTGTTGGCATGTTTAACAGGCAGAGTGTGCTTGTCATTGATGGCAAGATCAGAGTATGCATCGATGGAAAAACAGGAACAAAGTAAGCTCAGGAGGAATTAGTGTAGATTCAAATGCAGTGCGTAGGTGTGCACCAGGGACGAGGTTAACTCATTACCAAATCTCAAGAGAGATAGTGTACTTAGGATCTCAGGCAGATTAAAGGTCAAGAGATATCATACTCAGGATATCAGGCGAATCAAAGGTCGAGGCCTTTGACACTTAGAAATTCTTCCAAGTAAGGACGATGCGCAAGATTGGGTGGAGAAGCAAGAGTGATCATTGGATCCCATTCAGAATTCCTGATGACCATTAGATTTGAATCCAGACATGAGGTTCTCTAACCTCTCAAATCGTGATATGAAAAACCATGAAATAATCTTAGCCGTCAAATCGAGGTTTGATATCAACCATTGATCCAACTCCATTTTGGAGTTTCAGATACCGGGAGTTCGAGGAGTCAAGTGTCGAGACTCCTCATCACAAGAGTCCCAAAGTTGTGAAGTGTGAAATGCTGAAAAGTTGATCTAACTCTATTTCAAAGTTTCACAAACCTGGAGTTGGAGGTGTCAAGAACATTCACAACAAGAATGCCAAAATTTTGATATGTGAAATCGTGAACAGATATGGACCATCGAATCATCAAGAGTGTAGATGGTTGATCCGACTCCAATTCAGAGTTTCAGATACCGGGACTTGGAGGTGTCAAGAACACTCACAACAAGAATTCTGAAATCGCAATATGCGTGTTAGAATATAAAAGATGGTGTGCTCATTTTACCATTGACGATACCCTCGTCACCCAACCACAGGATGAATCCTCCCTCCGAGCACCTTAACCTTGACTGAGAATTATTCCAGAAGAAAACCCTAGGCTAGATAGCCAAACAAAGGACAACGCATCTCTCCCCAAGGATAGCACAACACAAAAGACTGATCAGATTGTCCCAAACCCTAGCCAAGAGATATCCAAGCCAGTGCACCACTTTCCCAACTCTCCCAGAAACTTGCGCACCAAAACTACAACTGCCTGTAATTGCCTGCGCAAATTTGGCTCTCTTTGGAACTGCTGAGATGTAACAAATGAGAACTGGCACCCTGTATTTATACTGGATCTGCCAGTTTTGTTGGGGCTGACTTCTCCTTCTGGATAAGTGTCTGTTTAGTATATTATTATAATTTCTGGCCGATTTCTTCTCTAGGAGGCTAATAGCCTAATATAAATTATTCTCTTGAGCCGACAAGGCTTCTAGGGTTATTAGCCAACTCATTAGGGTTTTCCTTACTTCCCAGAGTCTTCTATTCTCGTCAGGTTCACATGTGGAGGTAAATACCTCTACAGCTACCATAATATTAACAGTCCCTTCTAGGTAGAGAGGTATTTACAGGTAATGGACTTGAGCACAAAACATACAATTTACCTGGTAGCATCAATATAGTCATCTAAAATATTTTATGACTAGATCATGAGCATCACCATCATCATCAACTGCATCATCTCTCGAAACCATACTTCATTTGAGTAATTAGATATGATGCTGGATAAGTCACTCTCACCATGGAGTGATACGAGAGGAGTAAAAGGTTTTGAACTGTTTTACATCTAGAAAATCTTTGTTCATCATTCATCTGAATGATCATCATCTCCAATAATATGTTGATAGTCTTCAAGGCAATTAGAAAAAGAATAGAACACAACTGTGTCTATTCATAGTAGTACACAACTACAATCTAGTGGTTAACTACCACATCAAGTAACACACAAGTGCTTGATCAACAACGTATAGTTGCGAACAATGAAACATATTCACCACAATAGTCCTCATCTATTGTCATATAGTCTTCATAACAAACATCTGAGAGCATCCTGCATAGAAACAATGTTATGATAGAAACTGTACCATTTGGGCCAATCTTTCACTCACAGACGTGAGTGAAANGTATAGTTGCGAACAATGAAACATATTCACCACAATAGTCCTCATCTATTGTCATATAGTCTTCATAACAAACATCTGAGAGCATCCTGCATAGAAACAATGTTATGATAGAAACTGTACCATTTGGGCCAATCTTTCACTCACGTCTGTGAGATATGAAAGAATGTCTGCCACCATAGTAGTCTTCATCTGCATAGAAACAATGTTATGATAGAAACTGAATCATATGGGCCAATCTTTCACTCACGTCTATGAGATCTGAAAGAATGTATGCCACCACAGTATTCTTCATTTGCATAGAAACAATGTTATGATAAAAACTGAATCATCTGGGCCAATATTTCACTCACGTCTGTGAGATCTGAAAGAGTGTCTTCCCTCAGTATAGAATATCAACAATAATCATCTGGGCAAATATTTCACTCACGTCTGTGAGATCTGAAAGAATGTCTGCCCTCAATATAGAATATCAACAATGGGCTATCTTCTCCATTCTTCTCAACCAAGGAGGAAGGATTATTTCTGATTTCTGAACCTAGACCATTTCTCACCCTGGGCCATTCTTCTGACACTAAACAAAGTGTAACCT
>JASDQU010014883.1:68381-88562 GCA_032191745.1 Picea mariana
GGATTTTATGATGGATGTTGAGAGCGTAGGAACTATTGAGTGGCAGTGAACACCCCTATGTGGAGAACATTGGCGCAGGGTGAGCATGCTGAAGGATTGCGCATACAACATGCACAAGGTGCACAAAGACTATAATAATGCAGAACAAAGAAGAGATGCATGTTGTTGTTGTTGAGATTGATTCAAGCATGTAGAAGGAGGTAGAGTGCAGCAGCTGAAATGCACAAAAGAGGAATGGTGCATAGAAGGGAGATGGTGCACAGAGCATAAAATGGAGAAGAACATGAAGAGTAAGGAAAGTGTGCAGCAACTGAAATACACAGAAGACAAATGGTGCATTGAAGCAGAGTGTAGGAGATGAAAAGAACAAAAGAAGAATGGTGCATTAAATGGACATGGCACACATAGCATAAATGACAGAAGGACATAAATCGTAAGAGGAGTGTGAAGAAAACACTAATGCATACAGAGCAGCGCGGTGTAGCAGAACAGTGATGAGACTAGTAAGTCATTGAAGAACTTTATATCATTGTAATAAGTTTTAATAGAAAAGATTTATATTTCTGGGTTCTAGGGAGGTGCTAGGGAGGACTGTTGTCCTCAGATGTTCAAGTGGGTGCTTGAACACAGGGAGTTGTAGCTTCCATGTGGTTGCAGCCAGAGAAACCAGGGTGGCAGGGTGGTGCAAGGGAGAACTATTGTTCTCTATTATACAGGTTGGTGCCTGTGTGACTGGAAGTTGGTGCTTCCATCTAGTTGGTGATGGAACACTTGGGGAGTAGGTACTTCCTTCTAGTTGGTGCTAGAGAAACCAGGGATTTGGTGCTTCCTTCTAGTTGGTGCTACAGAAACCAGGGAGTTGGAGCTTCCTTCTAATTGGTGCTAGAGAAACCAGGGAGTTGGTGCTTCCTTCTGGTTGGTGCTAGAGAAACGAGGGAGTTGGTACTTCCTTCTAGTTGGTGCTAGAGAAACCAAGGAGTTGGTTCTTCCTTCTAGTAGGTGATAGAGAAAATAGAGAGTTGGTGCTCTCAGCAAATTGCAGCTTGAAAAATAGAGGTTGCAGCCTCACAATGAGTTGGAGCTCATATGTATGATAATGTAAAGAATGTAAAGATTACTTATCATATAAAGAAGAAGAGGTTTTTACCCTTTATGAGTTTCCTCAGAAAATATCTATCTCTGTGTATCTCATAGGTGTGACTGATGCTGAATGTTCTATTGCTTACTTCCCTGCATTATTGTGATTGTCATTAAGTGCTTTGTAAAGAGTTTAAAATAAGAATAATTGTTTAAGCACGGTAACAACTGAGTCACCCCCCACGGTCTCAGTTGTCCAACAGATCAACTAAATACAGCCCCAAGGGTCTAATCAACCACGAGATACTTCAGAAAAGTCTAAGGGAGACAACAACGAGAAAAGGAAATATGCCTCACAAAATAGAAAATATGGTTTTTAAATGATTATTGTTATGATTTTTAGTGATGAGGACAATATTTAATGGTTTTAAGCATATTTTGGACAATAAGTCTTATTTTTGTATAATTTGTGGATAATGTGGATATATTCATTTTTGGGATATGATATAAATTATGGCTGATATTTAGTATTCAGTTTAAATGATATCCACATGATCTACAAGGGTGTTATATGATCTAAATGATTATTTTTATACTTTGTATTTGATGGTTAACAAGAAGAAAAGATGGGAGTCACAAGGGGTCCCACCTATTTAGTCATTATTAATTAATACCTTTATTTATATATTATTATTATTTATTTCTCCTAAACTAATTTGTTAAGTCAATTTGACTTAAATAAAGAAAGTAGTTGAACTACTTCAACTGATTGAGAAATAATAAAACTCAATTGGATGAAGATACAAGGGAGAATAGAAGGATAAAAACAAGACTAAGGTTTTCTCTTGAGTTAAATGAGATAGTTTTAGTTTTCATTCATTTATTAGTTTACTTGAAAGCCTAATCCTCTTGTTGACATCAGGGTCTCATTGCAGACCACAAGGTTCAAGACTGAATCATACTTTTCAATCACTTGTTTTAGAGGTGTTGATTCATCTGTGATAGTCTGTGTGTTTTTGTTTGCTTGTGAATTAATTTTCATGGATAATAAAGGATATCTTGCAGAGTCAAAATGTCAACACTTTGTGGAAATTTGATCTAGAACATTAATTTATGTTTTATTTTACTTCCAGAGTCCTTTTGTATGGTTCCCATTGGATATCTATAAATCTAACTGTCTTCCATACCCTCGCAGGGGTTTGTAAAGAGAAATACACTTTTGGTATCTCAGAATGAAATAAAATCAGATTATTGTTCTGTCTCATACATGTGTTTTCATGACTTGGTTCCTCTTTTTTCTTTTGATATCCATGTTTACTTGATTGTAAAATATGTATACATTCTAATAGATTAATATAAATTTTATTTTACATTACAACATAAATTATAAAAGTAGCCTTAATCCTTGAAATTAATACTTGCGGATTGAGTGAATGTTTTTGAGGTTATAAATGTAGGGTGACATTCCCAGCTATCTTGTCCTATCCAGAAAAGATATGAAAATGATTGATTAAGGTGTTTCATACCTTTTTCTCAATATTTATTTAACGACCATACTAGGGAGATCTTCCATATCTCTCTGATTATTTGTATTCATGATTTTATTTGAATCTTTCTACTTTTTCTTTTGAATACGCTTTGACTGATTTTCTCATGGCAGTTCCTTATAAAAGGAATCCTAATATTGAACATAGTATTAAATACCAAACTATCATTTCCTTGACTTTATTCAATATTATCCTAGAAGTTGCTAGTACCCAGGCTGAGCTTGAACGCTCTTGGGAAGTAGTTTAACAAGATATAAGTATCCGTGAATGTTGGGAAGCTAGGAAAAGGCAGCGTAGAAATCAACAACAACCTACCTTCTTCAAATTCTTTGGTTTTCATTTTCATGTCCTCAAATCCTCGTATTTCTAGAAGAAGAAGAGGATTGTCCCCTAAAGATACTCCTATCATTGAAATAGAAAGGAGGAAAGTTATTTTGTAGACCCAAGAAAGCACTCTAAGGAGGACTTTGTCTGATTCTTCCATATCACCCTTTTATCCCTTACCCATCACTTCAAAAATGGAATCAATGGGTGGTGTTAGTGGTGCTAGAGGTGCTTCATCATCCAAACCTTCAGTTTCATCAGTAATTGGTAAGAGGAGTATAAAAGGAAAGTGGGTGATACCATTTCCTTGAACCTTGGGACCTCTGAATCTCCAAAGATGGTGAAACTAGGTGCCCAATGTTCCAACAAAGAAAAGGAAAAATTCACCTAATTGTTACGTGAATTTCAATATGTTTATGCATGGTCATACGAGGATCTTCTTGGTTTTTATCCTGCTCTCATACAACATTCCATTACTATCAAGGAATGGATAAAATCAGTTAGGAAAATCCAAAGACCCATTAACCCCGCACTTGAAGCTACTATTAGAAAGGAGTTGGAAATTTTTTTGAAATATGGTATAATATTTCCAGTTAAATATTCTGAGTGAGTTTCAAATTTAGTTCCTGTTAGGAAGACAATTATTCATATTCGATTATGCGTTGATTTTCACACATTGAATAGAGAAAGTGTTAAAGATCATTTTCCTCTCCCTAGTATGGAAATGATTTTGCAAGAGGTTGTAGGGTCACAAATGTTGTCCTTACTTGATGGTTTCTCTGGATATAATCAAATCAAGGTAAAAAGGACTGATAGATACAAAACCACCTTTACTGCATGATGGGGCACATTTTCTTATGAACGCAAACCTTTTGGCTTGTCTAATGCAGGTGCCACTTTCCAGAGAGCTATGCAAATATATTTTGACGATCTGAACGGTAATATTATCCAAGTTTATCTTCATCATTTGGCTGAATATTCAAAGAATACATCATATCACTTCGGTCATCTTATAAAAGTTCTCATGTGATGTAGAAGATTCAACATTTCATTAAATCCTTCTAAATATATTTTTGGCATCACCAAGCGAAAGCTCCTTGGACATATCATTTCTGATTCAGGAATAAGCATAGATCCTGAAAGGATTGCTTCTATTCTGAACCTTCCTACCCCCACTTCCAAAAAGGAAGTTCAAGCCTTTATGGGAATTATCAACTTCGGTCGTAGGTTTGTTCCTAATTTTTTTTAATGGTTAAACAAATCCATAATATTCTAAATAAATATCAATTTTTTTTCTTGGACATGTGACATCAAAAACACTTTCTTAAGGATTAAGAAGGCAATCAGGTCCGCACTGGTACTGGAAAAACTGGACTTTGAGAAAGATTTTATCATATACACTAATGCCACTGAGGAAGCAATTTCTGCTATTATCTTACAATGTGATGACCAAAATAATGAAAAACATGTATCTTACATGAGCCAAATTTTATGAGATGATGAGTTCAAATACTGTTACATTGATAAACATGACTTTTCGCTTGTTAAATCCATAGAGAATTTTTTCCACTTTATCCTAGGCAAGCACATGCAGGTAAAAGTCCCTTTTCCTGTTGTCAAGTTTTTTCTTTCAACAACTTATCTTTCAGGGAAGCTTTCACATTGGCTTGCCAAAATCCAGGAGAATGATTTAACCATCACGATTTCAAAAAAAATTAAGGAACGAGACTAAGCCCTTCACTTAGATCAACATGCTGAAGCAAGTGAAGAAAATGATGATTAAGATAATCCGCTTTCAACACTATTTATATTGAGAGTCAAAACCTTTCTATAGTTGAACATCCCTCGTATAAAAATTTGGTGTATTACTTGAAATATCATAAATGCCCATATGACTTAGATACTCACCATAGGAGAAGACTCTGTCTTGAATCTTCCATATATATTATTTCAGGATACTTTTTGTTCAAGAGGTCCACTGATGGTATATTAATTCGATGTGTGAATAATGAGGAGGAACATAAATTGTTACAGGGAACTCATGGATCATTCGATCTGTTATTCATGTTGGTGGTCACTTTTATGCTAAAGCTACTACTTTTAAAATCATCATAAATGGTTATTATTGGCCTTCAATTTTTCGATATTCTTATAAATTCGCAAGATCTTGTGACAAGTGCCAAAAATTCATTGGGAAAGAATGTATTTCTACTATGCCTCTGCAACATGTCCTCTGTGATTTCCCTTTTTCTAAATGGGGTCTAGAATTTATTGGTCCTATTAATCCTCCATATTTAGCGATGAAGGTTTTTATCTTGATAACCACTCATTATTTCACTAAGTGGAAAGAATTTGTCCCTCTTAGGAACTCACATGATGAACATGTAATTTCTTTCTTGGAAACTAATATCTTCTCCATATTTGGCATTCCTTTATAGATTATTATGGGCAGTGGTCCCTCTTTCATTTCTTCTAAATTGACTCAATTTTTAGCTAAACTAGGGGTCAAACATTTTACTTCCTTATCTTATTACCCTCAAGGAAATGGGCAAGCCGAGTCTACTATAAAATAATATGGTTAGGATCATAAAGAGGCTCATTGAAAATAAGCCTCATCAGTGGCACACCCTCCTCACTTACGCCCTTTGGCCAGATCTCACTACCAATAAGGTAAGCACATGTTGCACTCGCTTTCAACTTGTTTATGTTTAAGAAGCCATTCTTCCTACTGAGCTAAAACTTTCTTCCCTACGGTTGATGCTATAGATCGAAGAATTAAATTATTCCAATGTCCCTCAAAGGATAAATGCACTATTATCCTTGGAAGAACAAATAATGTTTTCCTTGGAAAAAATAAAGAGAAGAAAACAAACCGTGAAGAAATATTTTAACAAACGAGAAAAAGATGTCAAATTTAAATTAAATGAGAAAGTCCTTATTTGGGACTCAACCCATGCTAATAGAGGAAAACATTTGAATTTTAAAAAATTATGGCTAAGCCCTTGTTGGGCCCGACATATGATCACTTTCATGATGGTTATTATACATTTTTGCTACATGTACATATGCGTTTTTCATATTTTAAAGGAGCTTTTTGAAGAATTTCATGATAAAATGGTATGATSACGATAAGATACGCGTAATTCATGTTTAATGATTGAATCAATTATAATTCATCATGTTTTATGGTTTCCAAGAGCTAATTCACATTTTTTGGGTGTTACGGGGAAAAAACGCACTATGTTTCTAGTTCCARCACTTGATTCGGCACTTGATCTGGSACTTGATCAGACACTCATTCCGACACTCTATCCGACACTCGTTCCAACACTCCGTGTTGCACAAAAATGGAAGGCGAGTTGGTGGTTATGGCATTGGCGGCCAGTGTTGGGAGAATCAGGAACATGGGTTTTGTTTTTCCTTATCCCCTCTAGCTATTAAGCTCTAGACAACTCAGTTTCAGTTGTCCAAAGAAGGCAATTATTGGCTCCCTCCATTTTATCTGTTAGGGCATCATTTATTGTATTTTGTTGAAATTAGAAGTGGTTCGACCGTCCTGTGGCCGACCACTTGGGTTGTAATATTATAAATACTGATAGGATGGTCATACGATTGTTAACCAAGTAGAAGAGCCATTAAATTAGAGACAAATTCGTTTTTCTCTGTTTTGGTATTTTACATTTCCAGAATTGTGCCAGAACTGCATTTTCAAGATTTCATTGTGAATTATCCTTGTAAGTTCATTGTGTGCTTGTAGGAGGTAGCCACAACTTGTTGTGGGGACCACCAATAGTCTAGTGATTGTTCTTATATCTGTTTATGCAATTCCTAATTTAATTACTCTTTCTTATTTCCTGTACATGTATATTTTTATTTAGTTAATTAATTTGTTGTATCTTAATTGTTTTTTCTTCTCTTTTGTAGGTTAGATGTTGATACATATTAGCATGCATTGATTTTATAAATTAGGAATAGGCTTACAAGTCTCTATACTAACCCTGTGTGCAATTATAAAGTCTCTCTCTCTCTCTCTCTACACTAACCTCATGTGCATTTAGATATTAGATCATGCTTTGATTTATGATTTTGTAGTCAAGTTTAAAACAAATTTTTAATTAGATAGAACACAGTTTTTAATTTGGAATTTCTTTTGACAAGGATTGATGGATGGATAGATTTAATTCCAATTTTTAGTTACAACTTGCTTACTTCAGTTTTATATAGATTTCATTTAACTAGTTGTTGGTTAATATAGATTGTTAATTTACTTTTTAATATCACTTTTTAATTATTTATTAATTGCAGTTTGAATAGTTAGAGTAGACATAGCATAGTTTTCTTTTATGCAATTTTCTTTCATAGATTAAAATGAAATTAAATTTGTTAGTTAAATAATGATGATCTCTTTATGTTGTTGATGGTTTATACATGAATATGCAGGGTATTTAACATTACTTTTATCATGGCTAAGTTTTCATTGGATTGTTTACTCCACACCTTTCATTTTTCCATTGAGATTAGTGTTGAGCTTATACTATTGGAATTGTCCTTTGTTGTCAAGTTTCATCAAGATATCATCCGTCACAATCGAAGACATTCACACAACCACTAAGATTATATTTGAATTGTCATAAGTTAAAAGAATAGTTTTCCTACTTTCATATATATAGTTTCTTGCTTTCATTCCTTAGGAAATAGTCTTATTTGATGTTGTAGGATAGATAGAATTTGCTTTGATATATTAGATAACAGTTTTGTCAAGAATTAGTTGTTAGTATTTCTTTCTCTCAATAGACTAGATTTACTTTCATGCATTGCATTGAGCATTTAAATTTCCTTTCATGCAAGAGAAATAGTTTTGAATTAGGCATTTAGTCCACTTGCCTCTTAGGCTAGATAGTTGTTCAATGAGAAGTTTTTCTTGTAGTAGTTAGTTGTCTTTGCTTACTTGTCGTTTTCTTTCGTAGGTTTGTTAGTTGAATTTTCTGACATGTCTTTTTCTTTAGTAGGTTAGTTAGGTGTCTTTGCTTACTTGTCTATTTGCTTTAATAGGTTAGATAGGTGTTTTTGCTTACTTGCTTATTTATTTTCATTCATAGGGTAGTTGCTCATTGAATTTAGGTTGGCAAGTTAAATAAGTTTTCTTTTGTCATTTTCTTATTATGCTTAGTAGTTTGATTTTGATTATTGTTAAAATAGTTTGCTTTACACTTAGTTTTAATTTTCTTTGTTAGGAACTATCCATCAACCCTTGACCCAAAAGTACTTAGGTTACCTAGTTTCATTTTTATTACTAGGGTTTTCTCCTTAGATAGTTTTTCTTGAGTAGATTAGCCTTAGATAGTTGCCTTCCTTAGTTAGACTATACTCCTACCAACCTTCTACCTTTGACATATATTTTTCTACAACTCTAAGTTTACTTACCCGGGTTGACAATTTAATTAAGTGTTTTTAAGTGTCTTTTTAGTGCATATAGAATCCCCATCATTTTTGGCGCCATTGCCGAGGAGTTGTCTCAAGGTAAGAAGTAATTAAGAATTATACCATTTATAGACCTTAGCATTAGTTTGGTGGCAGGGGAACTTTAAGATAAGAGGTAAGAACCTACACATATGCTATAACAGGTTCCCCCAAACCCAATAGTAGTTTTTATTTTTGTTTTTATATTTCATGAATAGACCTAGGAATCAAATGGTAGATTTTTCTTTTTCTTTTTGATTTCTTTCATGAATATGCCTAGAGACCCACAAGGTAGATACATTAAATAAACATCATACCTTTCAACCAAGGTTCCTTCTGATCTCTTTGGGGGAAGGCACGTTCCGCTTATAAAATCGGCAGACCGATACCAAAAAACAAAAGCTAGCTTGACTCAAAGAGATAAAATAGTCTCTGAAGGGACTAACACAGGGAGCACTATAGAACAAGAAATTGAAGCATTAATCATATTAAGATAGGAGGCAAGACCACTTGAGTCTTCCACAGAACCAAACAATACAACCTTTTCTTTTACACCACCACCAGGGAACCCTAATTTTAAGGACATCATAGACCCTAAACATGTGAATATTTTGTTTGGTAATTCATCCAATGCAATCATCTCTCAAATTGACATAGAAACTTTGGCACCAATAGTCTCAACCGGCTCGAGTAGAGTCCCAGACATCCAATCTATAGGAAGACCTTTCCATCAAAGGGAAACCTTGTTTTCTTCAAAGATAAAACCACCTAGGTACTCTCTTTTCAGAAATCAAGACAATATGGATGATCAGGAGGACCATAAAAATCTAAGACACAGAGAGGAAGAAGAAACTAGAAACCAAACCGAAAATACCTTCGGATTTCTGATTTTGGACACCACTATGAATGTCAACATGAAAAATATTCCTCTCTCAGCACTGCTTACATTTTACGGTAAAAAACGTGAATATCCAGACACCTTCCTCTTTGAATTCGACATCTTGTGTAGGAGCTACAACTATATAAAAGATGCCCAGAAATTAAAACTCTTTCCTGCCACCCTCAAAGACTCTGTACTAAGATGGTTCATGGGGTTGGGAGAATCTAGTATTAGGTCTTGGGAAGCCATGAAAGACATATTTCTCAAGAAGTACCAAGACTACTGCAAGACCAAAGAGTCTTGTAATGACATTTTTAAAATCCAACAATTAGAAGACGAGACCCTCGAAGATTATATGGAAAGATTTGGTTATATATCCTAGAAGTCAAAATACCATGACCTCCCAGAGGATGCAATTAGGGATCTTTTCCTTAAGGGAATTTTAGAAGAATATTTAGAGATGCTTAACTTGATGGCATCAGGTGACATATATCATAAACCATTTKCTGAAATATGTGAAATGTGTAAAAATTACTCAAGGAGTAGATCCAAAACATGGAAGAATGTTCGGGACCCTTACAATAGAAGCTTAAGACTAGTTAGTTCAAGTGGTATCATGAGAGCAGAGATAGGGAACCTTTTAGAAAAATTTAAGACTGACATATTAAGCACAATAGGTTGCCAGTTGGATACCCTTAAACTCAAAAACAAACAGGAGGAGAAAAATGCAGCAATGAGCATATATTGCCCAAGATGCAGGAGGAAGCATTCCTCAAGGGAGTGCCCATTAGATAAAATTTTATTTTATGGCTTCTGTACAGAAGACCATGTGACTGAAAAATAACCATCATTGCCCGATTTATTAGCCATATATAGCAGTGGGGATCCCAGGGAGTCTTCTTATGCACCCAGGAGGCCATGGCATCCTAAGAATCAACCCACATACTCGGATCTACAGTCTCAAGTTACACCCTATTATCAACAATAGTGGAACTCACCAGGTTGGAAAAACTGGTCTACTCAGTACCAACATCCTTGGATTCAAGGATGGAGGGGAGGACACAACCAAGGAAACCCTCAAGCTCCACCTATCCCTATGTAGAACCATCCTTATCCTCAATTTTCATCAAACACTCCACAACTTTTTCCAGGTTTTGTTCCACCACCTTTACCTCCTATCCCACAAAAACAACCACTACAATTTCAAAATGGAAGCTTCCTGAAACTGACACTATTACCGACACAGCCAGTGTTGAATCCTAATAATAAGCCCCCTCAACCTCTTAACAATGTTGAGATGTAGGCCTTCCCGACATATGTTATTACTCATGTTCCATTACAGGAAATTCAACTAAGATCGGGAAAAGTTCTAGATAGGCAGAGACCTTCAGTAGTCATCCATGAAGAAGAAGAAGATGAATAAATCACCAAACAACCCATGGATGACACTAGGTGGGAATATGTTATTATCTCAAAGAATCAAGAACCCAAGATTCCCCAAAATGAACCTTCACAATTTATGAAGGTCCCTCCTTATCTAGACCGATTGGTAATCAAGAAACCTACCACCCGACCGAAATTTGACATTTTGAATGAATTGAAAAATATTTGTGTCAAAATTCCCCTACTTCAAGCCATTAAAAACATTCCAATCTATAGTAAGGTAGTCAAATAATTATGTATTAAGAATCTAGGTAGGAAGAAAAAGGACCCCCCTACAGTACATTTGGTAGGAGGAATCTCTGAGTACATATCAGAGCAGCCAAAGCTAGCAAAATATGGGAATCCAGGAAACCTCGTAGTGACCATAACCATTAATGAGGTCTCCATTGAAAACACTGTCATAGACCTAGGGGAAACCATCAATGTTATGACCACTACTACCTTGGAACAATTACAGTTACAACCTCTTCTTCGACCTACCCAAACCATTTTGGAATTAGAAGATAAAAATAGGGTTATACCTGAAGGGATTTTAGATGATGTCATGGTTACTTTAGACTCATGGAAGTACCTTGTATATTTTCTTTTCATTCATTCAAAGGATCCTGCTAGAGGCCATCCTGTTATTTTCGGAAGACCTTGGCTATCCATAGCCAATGAATTTATTAGCTGTAGAGAAGGAGAAATGACCATCTTGAATGGTCTCTCTATACAGAAGCTCACCATTTACCCTCCATCTCAACCTATTATGGAGAATCTATGGTGGCTTGAATGTCCATATGAGAATTAAGACTAGGAAGAACCCATATTTCCAAGTGACCATGCATGGGCACTTAAGGAGCACACAACAGAAAATGTGCTAAACCAATTCATTTATGCTATTACATGTGTGAATTTTGCACAGTCTTTTCCCCAATTTGAGTACATGTTTGGGGAATAATTTCAAGAACAATTAGACCCATCCCTTTTGTCTTTGTCATATTTTATTTATGAAATAGATGAGTCTACCATGTCTTATACTATGCCCTAGGAGATTAGTCCAGGGAATTTTTTACATATAAACTCTGGGCTAGATACAGACCAACAGAAATAGTTAGTAGATATCCTTAAAGAAAAATCATGAGCATTTTCTTGGGAATACACTGACATGAATGGTATACACTCTAACACATGCATCCATCACATATATACCCAGGGGGAAGTGACAGTTGTTAGGAAACCCTAGAGAAGGATGAACCCAACAATCAAAGATATAGTCAAGGAGGAGATTCAAGGGTTGTTAAATTTCGGATTTATCTATCCCATCTCCGATAGTAAGTGGGTATACCCTCTTGTAGTGGTTCCAAAGAAAGTGACCAGGAAATGGAGAATCTGTATTGATTTCCAAAAACTCAACAAGGCCACTCTGAAATACTACTTTCCTCTTCCTTTCATTGACCAAGTTCTAGATATCTTGTCTGGAAATAAGTATTTCTCCTTTCTACATGGGTACAATGAGTACAACCAGATTCTTATAGCACCCAAGGAATAGGACAAGACTACCTTTTCTTGTCTATGAGTCACCTATTCCTATAGGGTCTTACCATTTGGATTTTGTAATGCTCCTGCCACATTTCGACGAGCAGTATTAGGGATATTTTTTGATCTTATTCATGATTGTGTGGAGATATAAATGGATGACTTCACAGTCTATGGTAACACTTACTAGGAAGTCTTAGACAACTTCAAAAATGTTCTCATGAGATGTCGATAAATGAACCTATCCCTAAGTCATGAAAAATGAAATTTTTTGTTAATTGAAGAAGTGGTTCTAGAACATCATGTTTCATCTGAAGGAATAAAAGTTGATCCTTCAAATATTGAGGTCATTATTAGACTTCCACCCCCCAAGACTCAGAAAGAGGTGAGAATCTTTCTTGGACATTTTGGATATTACCAGCGGTTTATTGAAAATTTTACAAAGATTGTTGCACCTATGTTTGGATTATTGATAAAAGATGTTGATTTGTTTTGGACTGAGCCATGTCAAACTGCCTTCGAAACCCTGAAAGCTAAGTTGTCTATGGCACCAGTTCTTAGAGGGCCCAATTGGACTCTCCCATTTCATATATCCAATGATTCCTCTGACACAGCAATAGGATGGGTATTAGGGAAGAAAGAAGACCAACAGTCCTATGCCATTTATTTTGTAAGAAAGAACTTGTCCCCTGCGGAGTTAAACTACATAGTCACTGAGAAAGAGCTCTTGGAAGTTGTTCATGATATTAACAAGTTTCGTCATTACATTACATGTTATGAAGTATTTGTACACACCGATCATTATGCCATTAGGTTCCTCATTAGAAAACCTATAACTAATGGTCGAGTGACTAGGTGGCTCTTGTTATTGCAAGAATTTAATATTATTGTGCTTGCCCGACCTAGGAAAGATAATGTTGTAGCTGACTTTATTTCCCAAATAAAAAATGAGGATGATGATATCCCTGTAGATGATAGTTTCCCAGGTGAGCACCTCTTTTCCATTTCTGTCAATACCCCATGGTTTTCCGATATGGAACACTATCGGCCACTAGGAAGTTACCCTCTCATTTGTCACCTCATGAAAAGTGAAAAATTATTACACAAAGTGCTAATTACTCTTGGGTTGGTCATGATATTTTTTGCATAGGTCCTGATTTGATTATTTATAGATGTGTCCGAGAGGATGAGGTAACTGATATACTACGAAGTTGTCATGATGGACCATGTGGTGGCCATTTCTCTGAAAAACGCACAACATATAAGGTATTACATTCATGTTACTATTGGCCTAGAATTTTCAAAGATGCTGCCAAGTATGTGAGAAGTTGTGATAGTTGCCAAAGGATAGGAAGAACTAAGTCATCTAACGAAATGCCTTTACAGGCCCAAGTTATGATAGAACCTTTTGAAAAATGGGCCCTTGACTTTGTAGGACCAATTTCACCCATTTCCCATAGGAAGAACTATATTTTGGTTTGTACGGACTATGTCACCAAATGGGTAGAGGCCAAAGCCCTATTCAAGGCCAAAAAGAAGTCTATTGTTGAATTTATCTATGAAGACATCCTTACCCGCTTCGGTGTCCCTCATGAAATTGTTACCGATCAAGGCACTCAATTTACTTCCAAGATGATGAAAGAGCTAACAGATAAATATGGGATTAAACATCATAAATCTTCTCCATACCACCCGCAAGACAATGGTTAGGTAGAATCAACAAACAAAGTTCTAGAAGCCATCTTGACCAAGATAATTCAGTTCCATCACCGATATTGGGCTGATAGGCTCCCATAGGCTTTGTGGGCATACCGAACTACCTGGAAGAATACCACTAGGCATACCCCTTATGAGCTAGTGTACGGAAAACAAGTACTTTTACCTATAGAATTCCAAGTAAGGACCTTCCGTATTGCTGCAAAGTTAGGATTGAACCTGGATGAGGCTCAAAAGCAATGAGCCCTACAACTAAATGAGTTGGATGAAATCAGGCAAGATGCTATCCAATGGATGATATTAGTCCAGAACCAAAGGAGCAAGTGGCATGACAAGTTTATTAAGAAGAAGCACTTCTAGCCTGGTGAATGGGCCCTGTTGTTTGATTCCTAGTTCAAAACCTTCAAAGGCAAGCTCACCACCTGTTGGTTGGGCCCTTATGAGGTAGACACTGTATATGACAATGGAGCTATAAAAATTAAAACAATTGACGATGGACAAGTCTCCTTTGTGTTATATGGACACCGACTTAATCTTTATCATAAGCCCATTTCCAAAGAAGATTTTCTATAGGTCATGAAAGTTGACAAGGAATTGGCCTTATTAGATGGGGAAGTCCCCCCTTGTTCTTGAAAATTTTTCTGAGTTTCCTAATGTATATATGTAAAAAGTTTTTACATTTTGTTAATAAGGCAATTCTATATATTTCCGTAAGTAATTATTTCACCGGGAGTACACAGTTTCAAGGATATTTCTTCAAAACATTGTTATACTTGAATTTTGTGTTGCTAAAGCATCAAATGAATATTGAATATTTTTATGTTATAGTTAGCCATATTTTTGCAAACATTCTCATTTTTTTAGGCATTCTAAAGTAGTTTCTCTTGAAACTCTTCACCACTGTATAAGGAAGTGATACCATAACTATCAACCCTAGAGGTCTCTCATACAATTTTTCCAAGAAACCCGAGTTAGTGAGTCAAGTGTCTTTATCAAAGAGTAACAAGGAGGTATAATTCGTGGTTAGTCAAGGAAACATCACAATAACTACAAAGGAATAAAGTAAGTTGAGCCTAGAGATACCTTTATGTTCTTTCTCAATGGTACCATACACTACACACTAAATAGATTGCTTATATCATATATTTAGATAGGCCACATCCTCTTAAGTACCCCTTACATTGGGACAATCACTAATAATATAACGGAAATGCATCCTCTAACATAAATAGCATCCCAATTAAAAAGAAAAAGAAAGAAAAAGTTGTTTCAGAGTTGTTCCCCCATCTTCTTGCATAAGAAATCTTATACTAAAATCTTAAAGGATGGAGGGCCAGTCTTTGAGGGTTTAAGAGGCTAACCCATCGAGATACTGAATTGGTCTGCTGGCAGTGGGTACCGGCCTATGGTATGACTAGGTAAGCCTGTCAGAGTACTGAATAGGCTTGCTGGCAGCAGGGCATTCTACCTAGTGAGGATGATAATATGACAAAAATAAATAATAAATTTAAACTTGTCCTGATGTACGACATTACTTGAAGACAAAGATGACATGGAGTATGTGTGGTTAAGCTAAGGTTAATGAATCTCATCAACTTTCCATTGGGAAATGACTCTAAGAATATCTTCAAACTCTCTTTCCTACCTCTTCTTATCTATATATAGGATATCTTATCCTATAGGTGGGGCCATATTATAATTGTCTTGTTAGACCAAGCTGTGAAATTTTATCTTTACACTTGACATACTATAAATGTTTGGCTATTGGGGGATACTGACTAGTTTCCTATACTTATGATTCTGAGGTGTCGCAATACTTAGGTGTGGGGGAGGGGTTCATGCGATGATAAATGGTCATTGCCTATAGAAATAAGTCTTTGCAATAATTTTTGTATTATTTCTATGATACAAGTTATTACATTGATAATCATGTTATTTTTGAAATGCTTAAACTCATGTTTGTTATAAATTACTGAACACATACTTAACATACCACTCTTTATCGGTTTATCGTTCATTACAAGCTGCATGTCGTAGGTTTGACAATACATTTTATGCTTTCTATAACCCGTTCATTATAGGTTTTTGACATTACATGTCATATACAAGAGTATTAGGTGAGCATGGAGCATTCTACCTCTGCTCATTAACCACCGTGGTTTTCAAAAACACTTTAAATTTGCAGGCTATCCATTATAAGAGGTGAAAATGCACTTAACATAGAAGTACCGGATGAAGTACCGTATGAGGTATCATACGAGGTGTCATATGAGAGGCCGTTTGAAGTGTCGAACGAAGTTCCATACACACCAGTAACTGTCCTATATTCCAGGTAACCAGAACTCAATCATTCAATTGAATTGGTTTTAGGCATTGATTGAAGATTCTTCATATGTTTATGATCAAATGTCCAAGTCAACAAACTTGGACATTGATCTAACCATGCACTACTACATTGCCTCAAAGATTTCCATCAAATTCAAATTTCCCACACATGGCAGATCGCGCACACATGTGGGCAACGTACTCCACCATAAGAGCATCCAAGATCAGGTTGGGCACTCTATTATCTCACTTTCCCTTGCCATCTTCTCTGCCCTGCATTAAGGAATCATGCCCAACCTCTGCCAATTCATCCCCTGTTCAAATCGCACTCAGACCATGCCCAATTCATGCCATCTCTTGGCCTGTTCGCACCCTTTCTTGGTTAAATTCACCTCTATCACAATGCCCAAGAGATATGAACCCTCCTCCTATGCAGACTTGTTTTCCATTTCCAAATTTACACAGTGCAGGGAAGTGTTTTTGCACACAGGATGGGGGGCATTTTTGTCTAGCTTGTAGGGCCACAATGATGACCTCTCTATGAAATTTGCAGTTGGTTTTGATGGTAAGACAACACATGTAGGGTCTCTCACTTTTGATGTCACATAAGAGTTCATTGTTGTTGCAACAAAGCTCCCAAGAATGGGAGATAGATGGTTCAAAAACCACCAATTGTCACACTCAAGTTACAACAGGGTGTTTAAACCCAAATTCGAGAGCATTTCAGGAGCAAAAGGGTATGCTAAAGAGTGGATAAAGGCAAAATTGGTCAATCCCTTCATCATCATCACAAGGTTAATTACATGTGAAGGTAGATACTCTACTTTCAAATCTTGTCATTTTAGATTGCTGGCTCATTTTCTGTTCAACAAACCCTTAAACTTCCCCTTCTATTTTCTCAAAATATTGGAGAAGATGTTCTCTCAAGTGAGGAAAAATGTGACTAATCCCCACAACAGTCTCTTCCACCATGTCTTGATCAAGCTCCTTTTTCTATCCGAGTTAGAGAAACAGGGGAAAAATTGGGATGCCTTTATCTACCAATTTGCAAACCCTCACTTGACAGTTAAGACCAACAAAAAGCTACTTAGCCTAAAAACTATCTCTGCATCCAAGCCTCTCTCTCCAAGAACTCCAAACTCCCTTGTACAAACCCTCTATTTTCCGGAACAATACCAAAATCTTGTTGATATCTCTACTTATTCATCGGGTAAAAAGACCAAGAGCAAAGACCAAAAGAAGCCTATTGTTGACCCCCAATGTCTTCACTCTTTCTTGATACTACACCTAAAAATTTCCAAGAAGTAATGCAGCAAGAATTTCCCATAATTCCTACAAACAAGAGGGGATCCAATCGATTTGGTAAAGGACCCTTTCGGAAGAGTACCCAGAACACAAGAATAAAACCTTATGCAAAAGCTCCACCTACTTTGGATCTGATCCAAGTATCCTCCAAACTTGAGAGCCCTCATAAGAAACTAAGGGAAGTCTCTGCAAATGGATTAGAGCCACTAAGGAAAACAAAATCAGAACCTACCTCACCTTACTGATCTCCCATCACTCCTACTTCACCCATGCCCAATCTAGATCCTAAAACTGATAGATTGTCCACATCCCTCAAAGGATCTAAGCCTTCCTCACAGATCATCGATTCTATCCCAACCATAGAGCTGCTACAAAAAGAAAATTATGAGCTTCTCCAACAGTTGGAAGAGAGGAAGACAATAGATGCACACCTTCATCATGAACATGCAGTCCTTCAGGAAAAGTTCAACTTGTTGGTAAATGTTTAACAAGCAACATATGCTTGTCATTGATGGAAAGTACAACAGCAAAGATGGCTTAAGTATAGGAATAATGTAATAGACGGGCACCAGAATTATTTTGGGAAGATGCTGTAGAGAAAGCTCGATAAGTTCAGAAGAGATAGTGTAGAGGATTGTTGGCAAGAATAGTGATGGCAAAGATCAGCATGATCAGTAGTGTAGTGATAATGGGGGAGGAGCATCAACAATGATCGTTGGATCAACAATTCAAAATTCCCGATGGTTGTGAGATATCAATGTAGACAAGAAGAGTGCGTAGATATGGAGGATAGATCTTGGGCATTACATCCGAGCATGAGCACCAACCATCGTAGGATCCAGGAGAATCTGCATGAGCTTTAAAAGTGCAAGGAGTAGCGATCTCACAAAATCCCAAAAGAAGGAGGATCCTTCATCTTCAGGCAGGACACGTGGACACAGATCAACATTTCGCTGACTAGAAAGTCAAAGGTATGAAATTATCTAGCCTTTCACCTCTCGAACTCGCGATATACAAAATCGTGAAATAATCTCAACCATTAGATCGAGGCCAAATATGGACTGTTGATTAGGCACAATGAAGGCTCGTGGAGTTGCGAAGTCTCGATAAAATCTTGACCATTGATCCAAGAGGGACGCATGGCAGAAGATCAGAGCATGTCAAAGACTCCATTTTAGAGTTTCGTGGATCGGGACTTTGAAGTGACAAGAACACTGAACATCAAGAATGTTGAAATTATGAAATGAAAAATTGCAAAATGATCTGAGCCATCAGATCAAGTGTTGATCAGGACCGTTGATCCCACGCCATTTCGGGGTTTCATGAATTGCAGCTTGGAGAGGCAAGAAACAATACAACAGGAACACCGAAATCGTGAAATGATCTGAGACGTCAGATCCAGGGTTGATCTGGACCGTCGATCCGACTCCATTTTGGAGTTTCATGGATCGGGAGTTGGATATGTAAAAGAACATTCACCACAGGAATGTTGAAATCGCAATATGCGAAATCGCGATTTAACCGTAGCCGTTAGATGAAGGTGTGATCTAGACCATTGATCCGACTCCATTTTGGAGTTTCATGAATCGCGACTTGGAGAGGCAATAAACATAACCACAGGAGTCCCGAAATGCTGAAACATGAAATTACCAATTGCAGTTGTTGAATAAGGCTATGGTCACAACCCTTGGTCACATCAGCAAGAGATGGAGGAAAGAGCTAGAGCAACCAAGATCCTTTTTGGGGATCACGACTAGGAGTGTTGAGACACATGGTCACACGAATGTTGAATTGTCAAATGCCAAAATTATGAAATGAATGCAAGATCCCATGGAGCCAATCCAATGGTGTAGGTAAATTTGAGCACGATCGTAGGGCTAATGTTTCTCCTCACAGTGTAACTTATAGAAACCATTGATGGTTTCTTCCAGAAGATTCAAAGAGACTTCGGTGTGATCGCCAGAGGAGTTGAAGAGTCTTCAGGCTTCTTCCAGTGAATGAAGACTATTCTTAGAGGGGATTGCCAGATGGATGAGCATTGAACTCTATAGCTGAAACATAAAGGATAAGCTCGACTGTGACAGAGAAGAAAAAGAGTCTCGACTCTGAGAGAGGCTGAGTAATCTCAACATAACACCCAATGATGTTGGACGCATGGTGGGAACCACCAGAGAAGCTGAAGAGTTGTGATGATTAGGCAGAGCACTCGAGAGGTGGAAGATATCGGTGCGGTGTGAGGATGTAGAGGGATTGCACGCATTGCATGCACAAGTAGCACAGAAGTTATAAGTACACGATACAGAGAAGAGATGGGTTTGTTGTTGGAGTTGTTGTGGTTGTGGTTGTTGAAGGTGATTCATGTGTGAAGAAGGAGGAGAGTGCAGCAGCTGAATTTCACAGAAGAGATATTGTGAAGTAAATGGACATGGTGCACAGAGCATAAAAAGCAGAAGAACAGACAGTGCAAGTCATGTGTGCGGGAAGGAAGTGAGACAGACAGAGCAATGAAAAGTAGCAGAACAGTGATGAGTCTAGTAAGCCACTGTTGAAAATTATATCATTGTAATAAGTTTCAATAGAAAAGAT
>JASDQU010014883.1:108421-121145 GCA_032191745.1 Picea mariana
CATTCCAAATATTTATGAGGTGTGAGAATTATTTCTGGCGAATAATCCATTTTTTGTTGTCTTCAATCTTTTGTACCTGCAAAAAATGATTTGGTGTAGATTTTGCTTAGTAGTCCATCAGCTTTGATACCATGTAAATGTGTTGAACCTGGATAGAATAGATCTAGCTAGAAAATACCACACACATTTGCAGAGAGAAATTGAGAAAGAAGAAGCAAGAGCGAAACAATGGAAGAATTCTCATTAACCGTATTCCACACTCAAAGAGTGAATAATTTACAATATATATATATAGAATAAATGAGTAACTAATGAGCCATAGTGGTGGTCTAGATTGATATAGACACACACCAGTAGTTACAAGAGTAAACTGCCACCTAGTCTAGTCTCTCAGGCAGTTATAGGAGTGAATTGCCACCTAGCTGAGTTAACTAGTCAACTAGTCTTCAGTTAACTGACTGAACAAAGAGTAGTGAGTTGGTGATGATCCCAATGTTTCATGGTGACAAAACCAATGCAACATCTAAACTCAAATCAACTAGTCAATCTAAAGTGTCAACTGAAAGAGAATATTCTCCATGTGGAATATTCTCCCCTAAAATATAGGAGACTGGATAATGACTAATTATGACTAATAAACAAGGAATAACGTTAGGAAAAATAAATCCTAGGTGTGTGTGAAGTAACTCCAATAGATAGGTCTATGAACATTTGCATATCTATTATTTTCACCATTCATGTAACTTGCGTAGTTATTCCTTTCATTGATTCTACAATTGATTGCCTTGTGTCCAAAATTTCCACAAGTATAACAATGTCCAAGAAAGAAATTTTGATACCTGGGAGTAAGTGATCTTTTTTGTGGTGTAGTCCATCTGGGTTCACGATTTATTATTCTGTAGTTTCATTCATAATGATCTCTTTCATACCTGATGGGAGAGGTTCTTCTTGATGTCTCATTCCTTCTGAATTCTAGTCTTCTATCTTGTTGTTCAACTTGCTTTCGAGTGTTGGTTTCATACTTTTCATCTTCCTTCTCTTGTTTTGTTATCTTCAAACTGTCATTGTATCCTAGTCCTGTCTTGTCATTTGAAGATCTTTGACTGCTAAGGATCTCATCTATTTTTTCTGTCCTTTTTTTTTTCGAACTTCTTCAACTTTTCTATTGTCAATAGTAGCTCCCCTTTTGTGTGATCCAATTCTTCTTTCAATTTATCATAATCTTCTAATTGTTCCTTCAAGCTACCAATGGTCTTTTCAATCTTGTAATTCTCTTCTTCACAACTACTCAATTCACCTTTTAGTATTATGTTTGCGTTTCTAAGCTTGTTGTTTTCAGTTTCAAAATGCTTCAACTTTTCAAGATTCTCATCTTCTTGTTCACTCTCTAGGTTGTCTTTGTATCCCCAAAAGGAATCAAGGTTGGTTTCTTCATTTGAATCTTCTTCAGAAATGATTTCTTCTTCTTTATAACTCTTGTGATCATCATCCTGTGTTTCTTTGGTTATGAAGAGGACTTCTCCTCCATCATTATCTTCTTCATCACTCTCATATGAGGTGATGCCATCATCCTTGGAGTATAAGCTCTTTTTATTGTTGAGACTTCTCTTTTTATAGTAGCAGTTTTCAACAATATGTCCTATTCTACCACAGTTAAAGCATTTGAGAGGAGAGTTACCTTTGTATATTCCAGTTCCCTTCTGGAACCTTTTACGAAATTTTCTATTTCTTCATCAATGTCGTTATCCTTGTCTTTTGTCTTCTTTATGGCTTTAAAGGCTTCTTCATTGTTTAGCTGGTCACTTTCTGTACCTGTTCTCATTTCATATGCTATAAGAGACCCATGTAATTCATCCATTTTCATTTTGGTCAAGTCCCTATTTTCTTCAATGGCAAAGACCTTAGCATCATACTTCAAGAGAAGTGATATTAACACTTTTTGTACAACCAAGGATTCATTGAGCTCTTCACCTAATCCTATGATAGCATTAGCAACTTCATCAACTCTAAGAAAATAGGTTGCAATATCTTCCTTTTCATCCATCTTCAAATTTTCAAATTCTTCTCTATGTCATTGAAGCTTGACTTGCTTAACTTTTGGATCACCTTCATAGATACTCTTGAGTTTGTCCCATCCCTCTTTAGCAGTGCTGCAACCCATCACTTTTATAGCAATGGTTGGTGCCAATGCTTCTAGAATAACATGTCTGGATTTTTAATTACAACTCATAAGCTTCTTCTCATTTGGATCGGTTGGAGCATTATTTGGGATTACATAACCATTTACAATTGAGTACCAAATGTATACTCCCAATGATGTTAGGTAAGTTTTCACTCTATCACTTCAGTATGCATAATTGCTTCGATCAAATTGTTGAATCCCATTTGAAATGTGCTCATGGTCATCCATCTCTACTCAGGATTTTCCTTCCAATGGTTAAACTGTTCTGAAGGAAACCTGCTTTGATACCAATTGTTGATACTGAGAGGGGGGTGAATCAGTATCATGTACAATTAATTTTTTTTTTCAACTTATACTTAAACCATTCAATTATATCCAATGAGAAATGAACAATACTATAAGAGTTACACCAATACACCATGCACAATATATGAGAAATAATCAATAGTTATTGTTCAAGGGAAGTAATGACTTCCAAAGGTAGCTACAACTTCCAAATATAAAGGGAGGGATAAACCTCCAAAAAGAAGATACAATCATCCAATATCAAGAGAGGTTTGACCTCTCCATCCTTGCCCCTTCCTTCCACCCAAGAATATATGAGAGATAATAAAAATTTACATTAAATTATCACCATCAACCAACCATCACATAGAACTTGATAATGATTCCTGAGACTTCTTCAATTCTTGGAATACTCTGATCTTGTAGATAATATTACTCAATGTAGTCTCTAAAACTCATCCAAGTTTCACTCATTGAATCCTCCTAGAAAATGAGTTATAGATAAAATTGTAGACCTTATTCAATTCTGGTTTATTCAGGAGAGCGAACTTGTAAAACATGCCTCGCGCTCAATTTTTAACATCATATTCTAAACTTTTTACACAGGAAACTAAAGCTCGTACTATTTCCAATGCAATTGGTCTCACTTTATTTTTATTCTCTATGAATACATTATGATTGTTTTACCTGAAACACCTATTTATGACTAGCTTCAGGTCTAGTCAAAAACTCTATCTTCCACCGAGTGTATCTTCAAAGTTATAGCGAAGAAAGAGCTGAAATTTTTACCACAAGTACCTAGATATGTCTTTTGAATACCATACCAATTTCACCATCTGAATCGTTCTAGAAAAAAAGTTATAGCAAAAATGGTAAGATGATGAGTAAATAACATACCTTAGAACACATCACCAAAAGACTTCATCCTCCCTTGAAATCCGACCTTCTTTACTTCAGATTTCCTCTGAAATTCAACTTATATCTGCTTGTTCATTAACAAACTTGTGTGTGTTGAAAAATGAATGTTTAATGAGATGTATTTATACCATTTATGTCACTTCCTTTTAACATTAGGGCCGACCTGACACTTTCTTATTTTGTAATTATTTTCTTTAATTATCTTCAGGGCCGACCTGTACTTCCTTCTTCAATTCACTTTGTCATCTCAAAAATTCATTTCTCCTCAACCATGAGGATCCACATGACGTGCCACCTACCACTGGAAACAACATGATGTATACTATCCATCCATGGGTGTTGTATCTGCATGTGCATTGTACTTCATGTCCAAATACCTTCATCAATCTTGCGGTCCAAAACCAATGACTAGGGTTGACATCAATGACAACAACCAATCTTCCAACAATATATTTGTAATTTTTTTGTTTGCTATATAAATTTGTGTATTTGTTGGTTGTTATGAGCAATAGAAATATATTAGCGTACATACACCTTGAACTTTGACAACTTTGTTAAAGAAATGAGGGAATTTATAAAGAACACAAAGGTTCTTATTATTGTGAGGGAGGACTTTCTAGATTGGATTTAAAAAAGTGGAGGATTATTGAGCATAGTTATATTATAAGATACTTGGGTAATATCTCTTTGGTATTGATGTATCTCTAAAAGATATATATGAAGGCATCTTAAACAAGTTTGAGAACCCACATTTGAGATGGGTTTTTCAAAATATTGTTGGCCTTTAGTTGACTTTGCTTTGAGGATGTCGCTTCTCAGATAGGATAAGAATTTTAATACAAAGGATTTGATTAAATAGAATTATTAACTTGATTTGTTTTTATTTTAAAATAAAACATAGTGTTAGTTTCTCTTTTGAAATAAATAGTGTTAGCATGGATTTTAACAAAGATATGAAAACTTAGGAAGAGATAATTGGATCAATCACATATTGACCTCTAACATAATAGCAATAAAGAAGAGTTGAGATTTAAAATTCCATCTTGGTATAGATTTATTCTATGTTCACTAAGGGTTAATTAATGTGATCAAGTTACTTTTTTTAGCAATTAACAAATGGTTATGTTCATGATGGGTTAATTAGTGTGAGGACGCTTCTTTTTATAAAAACAATCAATGCACCAAAACAATGTAATTACTTGAATTATTTCATCTATACATTTGCATGACATTGCATACACTACAAGGAGAACACCTTCTAGTGGATGCTTTTACGGAACCTCCCCAAAAACTTTATCCCTTAGCTGTTTATAGCGAAGGTGGGCAGCCGAAGGTTTTTTCAAAGGTTTTTTAATTGGTGCACCTTTAAACACACTGTCACTGTTCATAGCGAAGGTTGTTAGCAGAGGTGGGCAATCAAAGTTTTTTGTGGATATTTTTTTTATCCGTGCACCTTTATGGTACATATGCACCAATGTGCAACTAAAATATAATGCATTGGTTCTTAGATGTTCAAACACACTATCATAAGTTATAACCAAAATAAGAAGCACCAATCAAAGCGCACCTGTGCCATTAGATATTATGAACCGATGCATATAACTTCCCTCTGACGCACCACAATAGGGTAAATAGAAAACAATACTAGACCAATTTTCATTGTGACACCTCATCTTGTGCTTCCAAAATCTCAAGCAAGAACTGATGCTCACTCTATTTTCAAAGACACCCTGTTTCCGGTGCTCCTCGACAAGTTGGATAGCTCCACCGTGTTGATGTAGGCAAAATTCCCTTTGTCAACATCAGGGGTTACCTCCAGCAAGAAGTCCCAATTAGACCTCTTGCTATTTGGAATAGGGAACCAATCCCGATTTTGGCTCGATGGCCATTTCTGGTTTGGGGTTTACCGGTTGTGGCCCGGTCCATTGATGAAGGTTTCTAAGATAAAGAATGAAATGCAGCTAATATATGATGCATGCGTCCAGATTAAACTAAAGTAACCATAAAGAAAACATAGAACCAACCATGCTCCTATCAAGGGCTAGGGAAATATTTCACATAGAGAAAATACAAGAATATGAATAAATAACTGCAAACACATAATAGTCTATCATTTAAATAGTCATTTACGGTTCTATGCCCACAAATTTAGACAAATATTTTTTGAAGAGCATAAATAAGAATACACCCATCATACATAAGATTAGTCTACAATATGAAGTACATCCTTTCACAACTCGAGTGTTTAGACAAAACACACATGAATAGTCCACAAGATGTCCAACACGAGAATCATAACTCTTCATAAAATAGCTTGGCCAAATGGGCTTCTCCCCATTGAAAGTTTCAGTAATAGTACATGGAATCTCAAAGAGACAAAAACACCTTACTTGGATACAATCCCTCTATTTATTGAAGTTCAAAGTGACACTTGGACTTCCGCCTCCCCCCCATGACCTTTCATCTACAAACTCTTTTCCTTATCCCCTTCAAAATGATGAGAGAACAAGGACAACATAAAAAATTATGATTTAATGTATAATATGTAGTTACATTTCAAAATTTTCTTTAGTGTTGGTGGGTCATCATATATTCTTTCCACAGTGCACCTCACCCACCATGAATATTAGTCTTGACGTTGGAAAACTCTTCTCCCTCCATGTTTGATATTCGATCATCGTGGGATTCAAAATTATTCTTCGCTGGCATATCGTGTTTGCAAGGGTATTGCTGCATACTGGTAGATTTCCTCTATGTGTGGTAGTTGTACCTTCATGGTTTGCTTCCCCCACACACTATCTACCCAGATTGTTGAGTATGACCTTCCTTTTGCATTGACACTTGACACCATTCAACATGCAACATATGGGCTACTTTAGAGTAACTTTGAAATAAACTATTAAAACCATGCATTTGAACCCATATAACTAAAGCATCAATTAATTGAGAGTTCGTATATGCTTCTTTGAATTTGATTCCTGGTTCCTATGCTCATGGTTGAGGTGTTGTGTTGTTCGGGGTTGTTGATAACATGCCATATATTAATCTTGATAAATATGAACAATTGGCGAGGAATTTATCAAATCATATAATTGTGAAGTTGTATATATCAAAAATACCTTTTCAACGGTATAAGGAACGCAAAAAATGAGCATCTGATTCAAAAGTTATGGCCAAAATCAGAATGGAAGTTTAGTAGGGTTTTGTCCTTGTTTCAACAAGAAAATAATGAACTGTCGTTTTGGAAAGAAAATCACAAACTATCGTTTCAACAAGAAAATCATGATCTGCTTTGGTATGCGTCAGTAAAGAAGGCATGAATTGTAGCAATGGCCAGGTTTCTCACAAGTTTCCCAGTTTGTATCATACTCTTTCCTTTGTTTGATCTTGAGTGCACCAAAGTTTTCCTCTCTCCATTCCTGGGGGCACCGAGTACGTTCTTTGCATCAACCCCGGGTGTATCGACATTGTTCCTTGCATTAATCTCTCATACCTTTATGTACAAAGAAGATATTCCATGATGTTGGACCACATGATGGCGTTGTTTCCTGTAAATCATTCAAATATTCCTTCATCTAATCCGCCCTCAATATCATGCGTAACCCAGAGCCTTCCATTTGGAGACACATTAAAAATTTGTCGTCTTACAAATGAGCATATGCCTTCATCAAACTTGGATGATCATGAAACAATACAAGCCCACTCGTCAAATTTTCAAAATTTAGACATGGGAAAATAATAATAACAATAATCTATTTTTAAGGTCACGGTCAAGCCATGCACCAAATTGGTGTATGAGACCCCCTTGTTTGTGGGACAAGGGACCCCATCCACCCAACGATTTGACTGGTAAAGTCTACAAAGGTATACATACCCTACCCCCTTCTGGATTTGAACTTGTGAACTCTTAGGAGGAAACACATGTTCTTAACCATTAGGCCCACTCAGGCTGTAACATAAGCCATATCAGACATGACCCTTATTGCATCGGAACAAGATGCATCCTTTTTTAGATTATAAGAACTTATGAAGAAGAAAAACTTCTCTCCTAGACCACAACTTTCAAATTATTACTACCATGACTTGGTTGTTCACTATCTCTCATAATTGAACCAAATTAATTTCTGTATCAACATTTATAGGTAAGAATTCCCATAGATGAGCATGGTTACTATGTTTCCTAATGATATCCTTATTTTCATTAATAGTTTCAATTGTCTTGGTCAGACGAAATAACCGCTACTTCAGGAGACACTTTTGATGGCTTTAACTCATACTCAAAATGTTTGCTCTTGGATGCATGCTCGTCCATATGATCCTTCTTCACAATTTGTTCTTGAATATCAATTAAGTTTATAAAACCATCACAAATATCCTTTCTCTTGTTAAGCTACTCCTCACAAGGTTCCAGGTTTGTAGCAGATATGTCCAAAGGAAAATCAGAAACTGCTGGAAAAGTGGGTAGAAGCTATGTTGGCTTAGAACGTGAGTTGAAATCCTTGCAAGCCGATCATTTGAGCCAAGTTCTAGCTTCTGGGAGATTTATTCACTGCTAAGGTGTCTTAGGACATTCATTGTGCAAATTCTGATGGTAATCTCATCCGAGCAGAAAACCCATGGATTTGCAACACAAGTTATTTGTTGATTAGGATCATCAAAAGCATGAAAATTGAATGGTGGCTATGGAAACAAGAAACCATGATGAACATCACATGTAGATGGAACAAGGATGACATGTGTACTGGGACCCATCTCTTCACAATAATCTTGTGACCTTGCACAAATTTCCTTCCAGAATATTTCCTCATAGAATTTTTCCACTGTTCTGATCTTGATCTGTGGATGCTCTGCAATGATTTTCTGTGATGCAATAACAACACGATTGAAAACATTTCGAGCTTCCTTGGAAGCCAATGTAGTGGAAAATTTCTTGATCTTCCTTTCCATATATTCAAACTTCCCTTCGATACTATCATTCATGTAACAACATCCTTTTAATGAGGTCATCTTCAGACTCTAGCACAACTCTGTGACTCATTATGGAATCCAAAATATTCTTATTGAATACAAATTGTAAAGCACATTCACTTGAAGGATTCTGAAAAGGAGTAATAGGGTTGTGACTACTCCCCTCCTCCACCTTACTAAATGGTATGCACATGAACCGTAACTTGTCAAATGCTATAAATTACCTATGTACTAGAGTCTTTGTTCACAACTCCTCCAAGTGTACCAGAGCTCATGTTACCAACTCCTCCAGATTGTACCAGGGTCATTTCACTCAAGTTCTTCGGGTGTGCATTCAATTGGTTGTTCACATGGTTTCCAGGTTAATCAATGTTCTTGTTCTCATGGTTTATGGTATGTATGGTTTTCTACCGAGAGCCAATGCCAATGGTGGAGGCACTCCATTTCCGATTTGTTGATACACACTTTGTATATCACCGAAAAACTTGTATGCATCTGGAAAAACCTTGGGAGTGTGTACATTCTTGAACAGTAATGATATGGTCTTGCTCAAGATGAAATAACGTGCCTACTTTTTCGATAGTTTGTGGATATATAATAGGCGTAGGAAAGTTCCCTTCCCAATCTAGTCTTCCAAAAAGGCCTTTCTACTGATGATGTCGATTGACAATGTTTGGCAGGAACCAAGGAATGCGATCAACTATTTTCCTAGTAGAAAACTTAACATTTTATTTTGAAATATCTTACCAATCAACACCAGGGTGCTTAGGTATTCGATGACAACATTTGAAATTCAATTCATTCATTTCCTTGGATAAATGGTCATGAAGGACAACTTCTGCATCACAAATTTTCTTTTGAAACCAAGAGGCAAGTCACCAATTGCATATATCACTATTATAAGATGAAAATGTGCACCAAATGTAACATCTCTCAACAGTTGATCCTCATCCCAAAATGGTGGGATCCCATCAACAAACAGTGACTTGAACTGGGTCATAATATCTTCGTCAGACTCACGCAATGGCTCTGCAAATGCTACTTTTATTGATATTGAGAGTGGGGTGAATCAATATCACTTATAATTGATCACCTTTTAAAAACTTTGACTTTTCAATCACATAAATGCATCCCAATATCCAGTAAAGAGCAGAAGAACAAATACATAGTGCACAACAGATTTAACGTGGAAATAAACCACATAATGTTTTTCTTATATAATAACAAGATTACATTTATAGGAATCTACAACTTTCGATATTCTCCAGCTCCAATTTGAAGGAGGCACCAACCCCCTGATTTATAGGCATCAACCTAAAGGAAGCTACAATTCCCTAGATTCTCCAGTTCCAACTGGAAGGAGGATCCAACCCCCTTTCCTTTTCCCTTCCTTCCACCCTCAAATATGTATATAAAAGAATCAACCTATCACTGTCATTGTCACTAGCATTGATACATCATCATCATCAAATTGGGTCCACATAGAGATACTATCTCCACATGGGTCCACATATAAAACCCAAAAACCACATAAAAACCTATGCCAATCATGTGCTAAATTATTCAAAATATAAGCCTCACAAACTGGGTCTACATGGAGATCCTAGGTCCATATGGGTCCACATATAAACCCCAACAAACTCATGGCAACATCACAACTTCATAGCAGAGCATATGGCAACATCACAACCTTATAACATAACTTGAGAATAATAAATACCTTAAGAGAATCCCTTAGACTTCTCTTATACACCAGAAGACACTCCAAACACCTTGTGCGCACATCAGACTTGATATCTTGCTTGGTTGCACTAAAAATGTGAAATTATATTCTGTATTTATAGTAATTCTATCCCCAAAAATTAGCTGAGCCGACTTGAATTTTCTGGCTGTGTTTTTGGACGAAACAATTCATATCTCCTCATTTCCAGGGAGTTAGAGGGACTTCCATATACCGTTGTAAATGTCTCAGAATAAGATTTCCAAACATGTAGCTTGTGCTTCCATTTGAGTTATTTATATAGGGTAAAAATTTCCCTCAAAGATAGGGTATCCAAATTGACCACAAATAATACTTTCAACAATCTCCATCTTCCAGTCTTGATCTTGGACATCTGTAGGCTTCTTCACTTGACTGTAGGGGAATCTTGATCACACCTCTGGGGCTTCTCTTGGGCTTATTCAAAGCATATTCCTGCAAGGGCCATGCTTAAAGCTACGCCATAAGGGGACCACTTTGGAGACTCCTTCAAGTAAACCCAAAAGATTCTTCATGTTGATCACCAATGATTGAAATTTGACATCAATGACAACACCATTCAACAATCTCCCCCTTTGTCATTGATGGAAAAACTCATGCTCCCCTTGTCATCATGATCCTGATCTTTCTCTCCCCTTTTGACATAAATGGAAAAGTGTAACTCTTCTCTTATGGGATGCTCCCTTTAAACTCATGGAGCTCAATAATATTTCACCGTCCTTTTCTGTCTTCTTATCCTTTCCTTCCTTGTTATAGTCCTTTGAGCTCTTTTGTTTGACTTCAATCCTTTTTCTCTCCTCTTTGTCTAGGATGTATATGTTATTTGGTCTTCTTGTTGCTGTTGCAACCAATCTTCCTAAGTCTTCTTCTCTTATTTCACATCTTCGGGAATCAAACTTAAGATTGTATCCCTAATAACATGTTGTACTGACACTAAGAAGATTATGCTTCAAATCTTCAACTAGTAAGACATTTGTTTCTTTTACATTTTCACTTCCAAGGTTCACTACACCTTTTCCAAGTATTTTGACACATGATTCATTTCCAAATGCAACACTGCCACTTTTTCCTTTCTTTAAGACGATGAATTTTTTTTGTTCCCCAGTCATGTGTATTCAACACCCATTGTCTATNACCATTCGTCTTCTTTATTTTCAGCAAGAAATTCTAATAGACAATCTTCCTTATTTGGATTCTCTTTCCTTTCTCATAGCGTAGTTGGTTTTATGATAGGAGCATCTTCTTTCACATTTCTACAATCTCATGCTTTATGACCACGATTATTACATTTGTAACATACAATGTTCTGATCCATCAATGGAACAAATGGATTTTAATTTCTGTTGACAAATCCATGAGCATTTCCAGATCTACCATTTACATGATTATCCTTTAAATATCCATAATCATTTCTATTTCTCATATAGTTGTTTCTTTCATTGATTTTACAGTGAATTGCTTTGTGTCCAAAGTTTCTGCAAGCATAACAATGACCAAGAAAAATACTCTCATACCTGGTGGAAAAGAACCTTCTTGGTGTCTCACCCCTTTTGAATTCCGATCTTCTATTCCAGCTGGATGTGTCATGTTCTTGCTGTTCTTGAACTCTCTCTTGTTTGTTGATTGCACTTCTTAATACATTTCCATAGTTTCTAGAATTTCTTTCATCTTCCTTGTCTGTTTTATCTGTGTATGTTGTCTTCAAACTGTTTTCATATCCAAGTCCTTTCTTATTAGTAGGTGATCTCTGTTTGGTAATAATTTCATGTAACGTTTTAGTACTTCTTTCAATTTTTTTGTAGTAATTCAACTTTTCGGTTGTCAACATCATCTCTTTTCTTGTGTGATCCAATTCTACTTTTAATTTCTCATAATCTTCAGTCTTCTTGTCTTTATCTAATTGCTCCTTCAAGCTGTCAATTGTCTTTTCAAGATCAAGATTCTCTTCTTCACAATATTTCAATTTGTTTTTTAACTCTCTATTTTTGTTTGTGAGCTTGATATTTTCTTCTTCAACATGCTTCAATTTTTCAAGGTTTTCTTCATCTTTCTGTTCACATTCTGTGATGTCTTTGATTTCCCAAAAATATTCTATGTTTGTTTCTTCTGCCTCTGCATAAAACTCTTATTCAAAACTGATTTCATTCATTTCAGAATTTTTGTGGTCATCATTCTGAGTTTCTTGAGTTATGAAGTTAAGAACCAAACATCAATATAGCATGGAAAAACCTCAGGAAAAGTACTCAACGCCTTGAAACTGAGATAATTTCAGATAATAAGCCTCTTCGAGGGGGCAACCTCCTTTTACCCCACTTAAAATATTCAAGTACAAGATGATTCAAAATGAAAATGTCTCCTTGGTATATATAGGAGACTAGGAGGTATAATTACAAATAATGGCCTAAAGCCGACATAATTAAACTAACATTACTAATCTAAATTACAACTAATGGCCTAAAGCCGACATAAATAAAATAGCATTACTAATCTAATATGCCCCAATTAAGGGGTAATGAGCCAACATTAGGGCTTAACATGCCCCTCCCCTTGAGACAAGTGTTGTCCACAACGCTTGAGTAATTCTGGATGCTTCTGTATAAAAGACTCATCTT
>JASDQU010014883.1:153196-169430 GCA_032191745.1 Picea mariana
AAGAAGCTTTGGAAGTGGGATTGTCCCCTGAAATTAAAATTATTCTCCTGGTTGTTAGCAGCTGATAAAGTCCTTTCATGAAAAAATATACAAAAGCATGGTTGGCAAGGCCCGGGCATATGCATTCTGTGTAAATTTCATGGTGAGTCCACAAAACATATTTTTCTAACTTGTATTTTTTCCAGGTCTGATTGGAGGGATCTAAAACAAGCGATGGCATTGGAGAGCGGTTGGAATGGTGCTACTATTACTGATTCCCTAAACTTATGGTCCAAACAAAATCATAGCCTACCATCATTTCCATCTTATGCATGCTGGTACATTTGGGTGGAAAGGAACATGACCATATTTGATGGAATGAGCCCTTCTATCAACCGGGTTGTCTATCTCATGCGTTGTGCGATGGACCAGTGCTGGAAATCACACAAGCAAAAAAATACGCGGCTTTTAGACCCTCCAATTCCTGAAAACAAATTATGTGCTTGGTTCAATGGGGTATCTCAACCAGTCGACAACCAATGTGGGGATGGGGGCATCATTAAAATAAATAATACTCATGTTTGTAAATGGACATTAAACTGTGGAGGAGGCTCCAACACGAGGGCGGAGCTCCTGGGAGCATGGTCTACTTTAGCATTGGCTGAAAGATTTGCTATTAATGAAATCCACATCATGGGAAACTCTATGATAGTCATTGAATGGCTAAATAAAAAAGGTGATCTCAAAGTTGCTAGCCTGGAAGCATGGAAAGAAAGAATCATCGACTTATGCACTCATTTTAGCTCCATCTCTTTTGATCATATTTTTAGGGAAAAAACCAAGAAGCTGACTATCTATCAAAACTTGCTTTTCACAGCGATCGAGGGAAAATCACCTATAATATTTGGGTGGAAGGTCACAAGGGCCCTACAATGTTTCTGCCGCTCTAAATGTGTCTTGAGCATTCATCAACATTATTTTCTCTTGTGCATCTATTTCATCCTAGGATTTTTGGAAAATATACTTATCAAATATGTAAAGTTATCCGATAAACTCTTGTGGATTTTTCATAGAGGTTTTCTGCTTTTATGAAGAATCCGAAACAATTCTGTCTATAGGATCGTTTTTGTAATTTTGGTCTCAGACCTGTGGAGGAACAAAAAGAGAAGTACATGTACACAGTTTATATTATGCTTAATATAAATGGGAAATTTTCATTTGGAAAAAAATGGGAACACATCTCTTGTCATAAGTCATATGCAAAGCTCATCTACCTCGATGGATTGTAATTTGGAAAAGCATCGCATTAAGGGCAAATCAAGAGACACAAATATTTGAAAAGATTTACCATGTGCTGAGAGTTCAGAGTGAACAAATTGAGCTAATGAGGCTTCCCACTTGGAAGAAGGAAAATTAAAAATAAAAGATTGGACATTGGACAATCCAATTTCTTAGTAATTTAATTCATGTAGAAATTTGGATTCCCTAGTAATTTAATTCATGTATAAATCAAATATTGATATTTCAAGTGGAAGTATGAGATTAATGATCCTAAACAATGTCAAAGTTGTGGATTAAATTTATGAGGAAAGGACATGGGCCTTTATTTCCATGAAACCCATTGTACACTCTCACACTCATAACTTGATGGCGAAGCATATGCCTCTAGTTATTATTGTTGTGGATGAAGGTGGGGAAAACATTGTGGATTGAATTTATGAGAAAAGGACATGGACCTTTATTTCCATGAAACCCATTGTACACTCTCACACTCATAACTTGATGGTGAAGCAGAGTTATATGCCTTTAGTTATTATTATTGTGGATGAAGGTGGGGGAATTTTTGTGTATGATTTGGTTGTTGACCTGAGTTTTGTAGAGAAACTTTAGGAATTGTGGATTGGTACTTTGGAATGGTGGTTTACTTGTAGGAATTCTAGAATGGTTGAATTATGTGCTCTTCTTAATAAAGATTTAATGTAGAGCCTAAAGTTGACCTGTAACTCCCATACCCCTGAGCCTGTTCGAATTCTTATGATAACAATAGAGCATGTCCATCAAGGTTGATGTGTTTATTGTGAGGAGTTGGATATCCAATGCATGTTGAGGAGGCATGAGAATAATCTAGCAGATAACCAATTGACAATTTCCAATATAACAAATAGGATAGATACGTAGGAGGAAACCCAAAACCTTAGCCATGAAAAAATATTGTAGACAATGGTTCAACAAAATAGAGTGCAATATGCTTTTTGAAATGGTAACAAGCCTAGTAAAGAGATTTTAGTTAATGATGCCTTAGCAAGGAATCTCAATTAGTTAGGTGCCTGAAGGATCCAAAGAGGAAAATTCAATATGATAAGCACCTGGGAAAGTGGAGTTGGAATACATAGATCAATCTTTCTTCAGAAGAATAGAGTGAAGCCTACAATGAGATTGCTTTCAGTTAATTCCACGGTTTTGATTTTAAATCAATATAATAAAGTTATATACGAGTAAATCTCAATGTTGCTCTTTTGAGATAGAATAATATTTTTTACTATAAAATTTTTGGAATTTTGGGTATCACTTAATAATTTGACTCATGTTCAATCTTATCTTTTTATATTTTTCGAGGGAATAATTCCCCGGGAAACCCACATGGTACTTCCCCTCATTTTGAGGATGATACCTAGGGTAAGCCAGATTTTGTAGAAAGCCAAGGCTTTTTCGATAGCATGCTCATTTAAGAGTCAATCATGTCACTTATTGGAATTGAACCTGGATAAGGGGGAAAAAACTAAAAACCACTTGGACTAAACCCAATTGAAATTATCTTTTTATATTTATACTCAACAATACAATTACACCATTTTTTAAATACAAAATAACCATTTCAATTTAAAAGTAATAATAATTCCATTTTACACAATATGGAAATTTCATAACATAATCAAAATTTAAAAACAACAATTCCATATTATACAATTTGAAATTTTCATAACAATCAAAGTTGATGCATTTTGCACATAGATAAATCTTTAAAAAAACAATTTTATGCATTTTTTTTTTGTAAATAATTTTTTTTTTTATTGCCTCATAATGCTTTCACAACCATACATAACGGGACAATGTCTAGATATCAACCACCTGTTCCGCTAAACAAGTGGAAACTGAAACAGGTGGCTGGATGATATGCTTTCTAGATCAATGAAAAAAATTGCCACTTGTTCTGCCAAACAAATGGAAACCAGAACAAGCGGCTGTGAGCTTCATTATCTGAATAGTTTGAGCAAGAAAAGAGAACCCTAAACATGGAAATGAAAATTCCTACAGTATCTTGACAATTACAGTGCATAGAAAAAAAAATAATAAACTTTTCAATATTAAGCAGTGGATAAACCAGTGAATCCTTTGCCGCCATGAGTGCCACTGGTGGGAGAAAAGACGAATGGTTGTTCACAGGTCGACCACCTTCGTTGACTTTGTGAGCCTAAGATATCATCGCACAACAAGTCGAGACGACTACTGAGCAGGGTATGCCTATGTAGCTGCTCTTGCATGTCCCTTCGCATCTCAAAGATAAGGTCCAGGTGTTCTGGTAAGAGGTAACAAGTGGAGCGCGAATCCTGGTCTGAAGCATTGGAGGGAGGAGTGAGGGTCTCTTCATAGCATTCTTCCAACGATATTTCTTCCTTAATTGTGCAAGTAGCCCAATCCGAGACACCAACTACACCAAGGATGGAATGACCAGTGAGGGGCGGGTCTTGGGGGTCTGGAACAATTTATAGAAGGGAGGCCAACATAATGTTAACCGGCTCTGCTGGAATCTCTTCTTCTACAATGGCCATTGGAGGATCTTTGACCAACCTATCATGATGAACCAGAGAAGTCGAAGGTGCCTGGGAGAGGCGACAAAGCCTCTTTTCCTAGCTACAAAGTTGTAATAAGAAGGCCCTCTCTTGGGCTTGCCGTGTTCCCGAGGCATGGTTTTGTAAACAATCAAGACACTGAGCGGGCACAGAACTTGCAGAAAGGGGAGGAGAATGGCTGGAGGGGAACTAAATGTTCCAAAACACAAGAGATGAGCCAAATTCGAGTGAAAAGAGACATAGCTTACCCATAGAAAATGGTGAGGCACTAGAGGAGATGAAGGGACCTGGCTCGTGTGTCCCGTACCCATCATAGTCCACCAACCCTGCTTCACTGAAGGAGCCATTAAACTTGAATTGAAATGTCATCTCATCTACTCATATGAGCTTTGAATGCCACCCATCCTATGAGATATGGATGTGAGGTTGGCAACATGTGCAATTAAGTCGTCAATGTGCACGTTTTCCACTTGGCACTCCATCCAGGGAAAAAACAATTTTATGCATTTTGCAGGTAGATAAATCTTTAAAAAACCAATATTTCAAAGAGTATTAATTTTAGTTACTAAAATTCAATGAATCTTGAGCTGATATTGGGATTTCTAGAATATAATTATCTATGTAAAAATTTAATTGATTTATTTAATATAAAATGCCATTAAATTAAATTTTATTTTTTACAAATCATGTAACAATGTTGTTATCACATGATATTAAAATTTAAACATGGATGACAACACTTCTCTTTCAAAATAATGACACACCATAATCTCATCAAATAAGTATGTCTTTTTGTAAGTAAAAAGGGTGGGGTTCTCTAAATAAATTGAGTTTTGAATGCAACTTTAAATATGGAAATGAGGGTGGGATTTGATCCACTTATGTGTGCATGGTTCATGGGGTTCTGGGTGAAACCACACATTCAACCACTACCTCAAGGTGTCCCTATGGTTCTAGGAAATCCCTCATAAGAATTGAACCTTTCCCACTATTGAAAAACTCTTCGCTCCTCACCAATGGATCCATCCCCTTTCTGAACAATAAGGTTCAAATCCACTACAAAAATATATATGTTAAGAGCTCAACATGTCAATTGCAGGAATTGAACCTAGGTGGGGAAGATAACAATCATTCCTTCGAACCACCTAAGATAAACCCAATTGACCAAAAAATTGAAGGAGATGGGGGTGGGCTTTGATCCACTTATGTGTGCATAGGTCATGAGATCATTTAATATAATCTCTTTGGGTGCAATCACACGTTCAAACACTACCTCAAGGTGTCCCCATGGCTCCAAGAAATCCCTAATGGGAATTGAACCTTGCCCATTGGGGACAAACTCGAAAAATTTGAAGGACATGGGGGTGGGCTTTGATCCACTTATGTGTGCACAAGTCATGAGACCATTTAGTATAATATCACTGGGTGCAACCACATGTTATACCAATACATGATATTGTGACATGTGAACACATAAGTGGATCAAAGCCCACCCCCATGGCTCTAGGAAAGCCCTCATGCGAATTGAACCTTTCCCACTGGTGAAAAACTCCTCACTCCTCACCAATAGATCCAACCCCTTTGGGATTAAAATTTGAAAGACATGGGGGTGGGTTTTGATCTACTTATGTGTGTACAGGTCATGAGACCATTTAATATAATGTCTCTGTGTGCAACCACATGTTCGACCACTACATGATCTCATGACATGTGCACACATAAGTGGATCAAATCCCACTCCCATGTCCTTCAAATTTTTTATTGAACATGTGGTTGCACCCAAAGAGATTATATTAAATGATCTCACAACCTGTACACACATAAGTGGATCAAAGACCACCCCCATGTCCTTAAAATTTTAATCTCAAAGGGTTTGAATCTAGTGGTGGAAAGCGAGAAGTTTTTCACCATTGGGCAAGGTTCATTTTCAATGAGGGCTTATCTTGGAGCCATGGGGTCACCTTGAGGTAGTGTTCGAATGTGTGGTTGCACCTAGAGATATTATATTAAATGATCTAATGACCCGTGCACACATAAGTGGATCAAATCCCACCCTCATGTCCTTCAAATTTAATCCCAAAGGTGTTGGATCCAATGGTGAAAAGTGATGAGTTTTTCACCATTAGGCAAGGTTCAATTCCCATGAGGGATTTTCCTGGAGCCATGGGGTCACCTTGATGTAGTGGTCGAACGTGTGGTTGCACCTAGAGACATTATATTAAATATGGTCTCATGACCTATGCACACATAAGTGAATAAAATCCCACTCTCATGTCCTTCAAATTTTAAGAATCCCATAGGGGTTGGATCCATTGGTGAGGAGCGATGAGTTTTTCACCAGTGGGAAAGGTTCAATTCCCATGAAGGATTCCTTGGAGCCATAAGGACATCTTGAGGTAGCATTCAAACGTGTGGTTGCACCTAGAGATATTATATTAAAATGGTATCGTGACCCGTGCACACATAAGTGGATCAAATCCCACCCCCACGTCCTTCAATTTTTAGACGGGGAGGTAGGTGCGGGAGGGGCCATTTATAGTCCCAGGGGGGAATTAGAATAAAATTTGGAATGACACCTTGGGACCATGACCAACAATCAGACGAAATCATATGCATTTTTGAAAGGTGTTAACCTAACCTTCTCTATGCACATTAAGAAGCTCATAATTCTAGGGGACTCTTGTTTAATCATTCAACATATTCTCTTCTGCTCTACCTCCTTTGAGATCCATCCTACATCTATCCTAAAAAGGATGATATGTTTTTCTCACAACTTTGAAGTGGTGGAATGGTTCCATGTCGTACGTGAACATAATGGTGATGTTGACTATAGATCCAACCTAGATATAAAGAAAAATGGGGTGGAGGGGTTTATATTTTAAAACCTACGACATGAATTCCCTATCCCATAGTCTTTCCCACCCTTTGGGAATTGCATCATTGCAACAAATGGCACATGAATTCCCTCTATGCTCCCACATAGAAAGGACAACCTACATATAACTCCCCCACCCCTGAGGTACTTCCCATTTAATTTTCATATTTGGTAATGAACTCCCCACTTTGATATTTGATTTTCAAGGTGGGATAATACATTACGGGATCAAGTCCAATGGAGTATGCAATTGGTCACATTCAGCCCCATTGGTGTTTGGAGAAGAAGAATTTTGGTGGATTGGTGTAGGTCCTCCCTTCTGCTCATCCTCTTTGAATATGTATGGAGTGAATTCAGTTTCAAAGGCTCCCTTACACTTGGTTTTCTTCCATAATTAGGTCATCTCTTCATGGAAGTATTGCAATTGGTTCGGGTTGGTGAAATTATTTTGGCTCTCTCCTTGGTCCCTTCTTTTCCTTTGGTTAGCCAAGGTTTACCTGTCTCTCCCTATATTTTTCGTATTTTTCCTTTTTCTTGGTGTGGGTCCTTTCTAGTCTTTTATCCTTGAGTTCCAGTTTATCACTCTTCGTATCTTTGTTGTGTTTGAGACCTCTATTCCCCAGAAAGTTTCTCCTCTTTTTTCTTCCATTGGAGCCTTCGTTCATACCATAATTGGTGATACAACATGAATCTTTCCTTGCTGTAACTTATTATTTGTTGCAAATTTGTTCTGGAGTTTTCACCTTGGTCTGGGAAGTATGGACCCCAATGAAATTCTCCTAATATAATACTCCTTCCATCGGTACAAGAGGTCTCTTGAATTTTCCATTACTCTCCATTCCCACATTCAGGAACAGAGCAAAATTGTGTGCAATCTCAACCTCAAAATTGAACTACTCATGGGCATGATGGTCTCAAAGAAGGAGAAAATGGATACAATGGAGACATAGTTCAAAGGAATTAGGTGGAAATAGAACTCTCCAATGCTTGATCGACAACAACAAGCAATTGCATCTGGCTCTCAACTAGAAATATCTTGGCTCTAGATGAATTTGGTACCTACAGTTCAAGACATCAAAAACCATAAGTTCCCTCCACATCAAAAAGTATCTATGGAGCAACAAGATAAATAAATATAGTCAATGTTTTCTCTACTATATTTACATGCCAATTATGCTCATCTTAGTTTATTTTTTCCTTTGGATAGAACACATTTTTGGTATGATACAATAGCAGTTTAGGATTTTTCTCAGTTTTGGAAAGGTTGTATCAAGACATCTAGGAAGTTTCAACAAGTTTTAGGACCATCACTTCATGGCTAGTCGCCTTATGTAAACTCTCATTATATGCCCCAACTACAATTTTTTTAATAAAATAGGTTTCCCAATGTTTGTTTAAAAAAAATATGGACCACACATAGAGACTTAAACCATGTTTTTACTACAACATATTAATAACCAAAATATTTATATAATATAAGGGCACTATGATGTAAATATAATAAACGATATTAAAAGAATGATATGATAATGTTTCTTTTAAAAAATAAATTGAATTAATGATTAAAGGGAGGTATAAAGAAAACATAAAAAGTTAATTAAGCCTGGTGAACCTAATATTAAATATTACACTGATATTTTGAGATGATATTTTTTTATGGCATTATATGTGATATTTATATTTCTCACGTGTTTATGTTTTATTGGTTATAATGTTTCCATTTATGTTATTTTATGTGTCGATTGTCATTATGGGAGTATTTCATGATGTTTTGGAAAGCTGCCAATGTGATGTGTTGAAAAGAGTTTTTTTTTGGTATAACATAATGCATTTATCGTGGTAAATAGCACATGTAGGATTGATTGTTGCACTTAGTTGGAAGATGAAATATGATTATGTAAGTTGGATTATGATTATGTAGGTGCATAATGACATAAGAATGAATATGTGTTAGAAATGACTATGTTACGTTATTCACTATGACATGCAGTTGTTAGTATGTAGTTTTATTTTACTCGTGATGATGTTATGTTATTTATGATGGAATGTGGTTTTATGTGGCTCATGATGATGTTATGTTTTTTTATGACAACATGTGGCTTTATGCTACTTATGATGATGTTATAATTAATTTTTTGATTTTATGATGTGAGTGGGTGTTGGATGAGAGGGCCACTCCATGGCCTAGAGGGAACTTGCTCATTAAAGATTTTGTGAGAGTTTAGATTCATGAAAGAAAGATCTTTATATAAGCAACATCTTATGGGTTGGGACAATCTCAATCACTAATGCTATATCAATGGTTCTCGTAGGAGCTAAAAGTTAGGGAGACATTGAAGTGATATTTTCACTCCTACAAAGTTGCGCTGAAGAATAAGTAACCAATGAATGAGTTATCAAAATGGGGGAAATTGATTACACGTGTGAAGAAGTAACCAATAGGGGGGAAATTGATTACATGTGTGAAGAAGTAACTAGGAGGGGGAAAACCGATGATGCATATTAGAAGTGAATAACTGAGGTTAACCACTTGGAAACAAAGTAATTGGAAGTTCAATCATGAGTGGTGTGAAAATATACATAACTGCTTGTTTTTGTAACACCCTGCATTATGTGTAGATGCATTGACTTGCATTTTGTATAATAATAATAATAATAATAATAATAAAAAAGTTAATTATAAAATATAAAGCAAAGAAAAAATAACTAATACACAATACACTATAAAATATAGTGGAAACTAAAGTAAAGCTAATAAATCTTACACTATTAAATAAAGTGAAAATTAAAGTAAAAGCTAACAAAAGTTGCACTATTAAATAAAGTGGAATTAAAGTAAAAGCTAACAAAAGTTGCACTATGAAGTAAAGTGGAATTAAAGTAAAAGCTAACAAAAGTTGTACTATGAAGTAAAGTGGAATTAAAGTAAAAGCTAACAAAAATTGTACTATGAAGTAAAGTGGAATTAAAGTAAAAATGATAATTGCATGGACGATAAGTGGAGTTTATGCATGGATATAATTAAATAAATATTATTTAATTGGATGTTGAGGAGTGAAAATTGGATGTTGAGGAGTAGGTGAAGGACTTTTGACTTTATTTATTTATTTATTTATTTTTTTTGGGGGGGGGGTTTGACCATGGGTGAAAGGTGATCCATGTTGAAGAGATTGCAAGGTAGATGGAGATGCAATTGACATAGTTTTATTGATTGAGGGTTTGGGGACTCTTAGGCTTAGATTGAGGGGTTGGTTGGGAGGAGAGTTATCCCCCAATTTTGGTTTCCCATGTTTGTTTTTGTCGCTAAATGCTACTTAGCTGGAGATGGTGGATGCTAATCCATTGTTGATATTTTGTAAATCAAATTTTCATCTTCCATTTCTAGGAAAATTTCTTTCAACCTCCTTGCATACTTGGTTCCTGTAACATTTTTATTTATCTGTAGTTATTATTTACTTATTCAGATTCTATCAAAGATGTATTGTTAGCTGGTTAACTTAACTGGTGCGATACCCTTTTTATTTAAATATGATCTATTGGTTTTATGCTCTATGATTTAATTTTCAACCTTACATATGGGACCAAATCCTAGGCTTAGACACTGTGGGCTTTTACGTCCGTTGTTCAAAAAATGATGGAAACCTAAAACCCTAAAGCAAATTATTTAATTATTGTTCATAAAAGTTACGACTTTCTTAAACATTCACTTGGTATTCTTGTAATACTTTGAACCATTCTTAAGAAAGCAAGGAGAGAAAGTGAATAAACAAAACTTAGGTTACCATAATGACCTTCTTAACCTATGCATATGTTAATTATTATTATAAGTACATTTTTATTTTATTTTTTTCGAAATTACCTTCATGATTTGCTTTAGGTTGCTCTAAGATTATCAAATCAACAAAATTAACAAACAAAACATTGCAACTCAAATAAGGCATCCTACCTTGGTTTCCTCCCATTGTATTGTATTGATAGGCTTGATTGATAAATTTTCTTGATTTAACATTTTTTTTAATATATATACTACACAGAGTGTTAATCTCTTCAAATAAAGCATCATCAAAAACTTCACAAGGGATATTTGGCAAGGGAACACAATTCTTAGAAGTAGTAGCTTCCAAAAATGTTTCAAAGAAAAAAGAAGCTATTACCTATATACCCTTGCATCCGAGTCTTATTTTCCTTTTCGAAGAATCACATTTGCAAGTAGGAGGGAAACATATTTTGTTCTTCACTTGTGTTTCATCCAATTTCAATGAGACTTAAATAGGGTTAATAAGATCCATATGTTTGAACCTGCTGATTAAAAAAACAAACAAACTTATGGGCCAGAAGAGAATGAAGCATACATGAACATTCAATAGAGTAATACTCACAATTTTTAATGAAAGATATGATAAATTCTATGGATTTGGGGAGTAGTTTTCTGGAATGGACATGAAGAGAAAACATGTCCTTGTATTTGGACATGAATATGATCTTCACAAAGGAGATCAACTAATTATTGCAACAACCAATTTGGTGGCTTGTAGGTACTCTATAAAATTAACCCAAAATAATGGCTCTATTTATGTAGATAGGAACCCAAAATTCATAATAGGAGATATAATTGCTGTTACTGCTAATAGAATTCACACTGCATAAATTCAAATTATAGAGGTGATCTTTATGTATAAAAAAAATTAAACTTAGGCTTGATAAGAGGAGCTCATATTTCATTGCTTTCTAATTCAAAATGATTGTCACATGTACATCTTTCAGTCTTAGTTATATAACAGATGAAGATTCAAAGGCAATGTTAGCACTAGCATTATTTCACTACCTTTCTATATTTTAGGCTGAGTAGGTGTGATTCAAAGTTGCTAATTAATATTTTCAAGTACCCTCAGGAGTTTGGTAAAGAATCCAAAAAAATTTGGTGTCTTCAACAACTTTGGAATTCTTTCATCGATTTTTAAGTCTTGACGCTTTAGCCCATAAACTGTTGTTCCATTATCAGGATTAAGTTTCTTTTTATGTATGACACTTGGATTGAAAAGATTCAAGCATATGTGTGTGGGTGTGTGCACACACATTCAATCTGTATGTTTGTGTTTCACCAATGTCGGCTTTGCTGTACACGATCCTCATAATTAATATAGTATGTTTCCTTTATTTATAATATATGAGAGTTGGATTGAATAATCTTTTTAAAATTTTTTGGTTTGCTTGTCGCAAAATATTTTGTTCAAAACCATATTTATTATATAGTTTAGATATGTATGCCAAGTAAGCCATTAGCATAGCATAACATATATATATATATATCATCTAGGTAAAATTGTATACTAATTAAGGTGAATAATTAACATAATCTTAATTTAGTTATATCTATAAACAAAGTGTGAACTAAAAGATTAATTAGGAGCACACATTTTAGGCATGGAGTTATGAAACAACCATGATGGAATGATCATGGACCAATCATCACAAAATAATCAGGTTGAAATAGAAGAGATTTTTCCATTAGTAGAGACCCATTCTAATCTTAGACTTGTTAAAACATATTCCCTATGGAATATATAATAAAGAAAGAAGTTATAACGACAATATTTGCAACTAAAATTCATATGGTGTAAAATTGGTTGTTAATCAAAGTCATTAACAACCGTGGATTAGTAAATTCAGGCTTTGTTATTTTAATCTCATTTTGTTGCAAGATGTATATGCTGATACTTAGAGGGGGGTGAATTAGTATCAAGTACACTTTTTTTTTTCAACTTATACTTAAACCATTCAATTATATCCAATGAGCAATGAACAATAGTATAAGAGTTACGCCAATTTACACCAATACACCGCAATACACCATGCACAATATATGAGAAATAATCAATAGTTATTGTTTAAGGGAAGTAAAGACTTCCAAAGGTAGCTACAACTTCCAAATATAAAGGGAGGGATAAACCTCCAAAAGGAAGATACAATCATCCAATATCAAGACAGGTTTGACCTCTCCATCCTTGCCCCTTCCTTCCACCCAAGAAAATATGAGAGATAATAAAACTTTACATTAAATTATCACCATCAACCAACCATCACATAGAACCCGATAAAGCTTCCTGAGACTTCTTAAACTTCTGAAATGATTCAATTCTTGGAATACTATGATCATGTAGATAACATTACTCAATGTATTCTCTTAAAATCCTCTAAGTTTCACTCCTTGAATCCTCCCAGAAAAAAAGAGTTATAGAGAAAATGGTAGACCTTATTCAATTCTGGTTTATTTAGGAGAGCGAACTTGTAAAACATGCCCCGTGCTCAATTTTTAACATCATATTCTGAAATTTTTACATAGGAAACTACAACTCGTACTATTTCCAATGCAATTTGTCTCACTTCATTTGTATTCTCTATGAAGATGTTACGATTGTTTTACCCAAAACACTTGTTTATGAATAAATTCAGGACTAGTCAAAAACCCTATTTTCCACAGAGTGTATCTCCAAAATTATAGCGAATAAAGAGCTGAAATTTTTACCACAGGTATCTAGACATGTCTTATGAATACCGTACCAATTTCACCATCTGAATCATTCTATAAAAAAATTTATAGCGAAAATGGTAAGATGACCTGTAAATAACATACCTTAGAACATATCACCAAGAGACTTCATCCTCCCTTGAAATCCGACCTTCTTTACTTCAGATTTCCTCTGGAATTCGACTTATATCTCCTTGTTCATTAGCAAACTTATGTGTGTTGAAAAATGAATGTTTAATGAGATGTATTTATACCATTTATGTCACTTCATTTTAACATTAGGGCTGACTTGACACTTTCTTATTTTGTAATTCTTTTCTTTAATTATCTTCAGGGCCAACCTGTACTTCCTTATTCAATTCACTTTGTCATCTTCAAAAATTCATTTCTCCTCAACCATGAGGATCCACGTGACGTGCCACCTACCACTAGAAACAACATGATGTATACTATCCATCCATGGGTGTTGTATCTACATGTGCACTTTCCTTCATGTCCAAATACCTTCATCAATATTGAGGTCAAAAACCAATGACTAGGGTTGACATCAATGACAACAACCAATATTCCAACAATATCCCCCTTTGCCATTGATGGAAACACTCATGCTCCCCCTGTCATCATGATCCTAATTTCTCTCCCCCTTTGACATCAATGGAAAAGGGTGGGGTTGCTCCCCTTGAGTTCAATGGCATAAGGTGACCTTCTTCTTTGGTGATGCTCCCCTTGAACATGTGGCACTCAATAATACTTCATCCTTATTTTTGGTCTTTGGGACTTTTTCTTCCTTTGAATCCTTTTGTGTGGCTTCTTTATTCTCTCTCTTCTTCACGTCTAGGATGTATATGTTCTTCGGTCTTCTTTTTGCAGTTGCAACCAATCTTCCTGAGTTATTTTCTCTGATTTTACATTTTCAGGAGTCAAACATAAGAGTGTATTCTTGATCACATATTTTTCTGACACTAAGGAGATTATGGTTCATATCTTCAACCAATAAGACTTTTCCTTCTTTTACATTTTCACTTCCAAGCTTTACAGTTCCTTTTCCAAGTATTTTGGTAGATGAGTCATCTCCAAATGCAACATTTCCACCCTTTTTCGCCAAACTGACAAATTTTCTTTGATCTCTGGTCATATGAGATGAGCACCCACTATCTACGAACCATTCATATTCTTCTTTGCATTCTTTAGCGACCAATGCTATTCGACAGTTTTCATTGTGTGGAATTTCTTTCCTTTTCCATGTTGTAGTTGGTATAGGGACATTTGACATACAATTATATTCCTTCATCTCTCTGCAATCTCATGCTTTATGACCAATATTATTGCACTTGTAAAATACAACATTTTGATCCATTAATGGATCAAATGGATTATAATTTCTATTGATAGTGTAAATGTGTTGAACCTGCACATAATAGATCTAGCTAGAAAATACCACACACATTTGTAGAGAGAAATTGAGAAAGAAGAAGCAAGAGAGAAACAATGGAAGAATTCTCATTAACATTATTCCACACTCAAATAGTGAATAATTTACAATATATATAGAATAAATGAGTAACTAATGAGCCATAGTGGTGGTCTAGATTGATCTGGACACACACCAATAGTTACAAGAGTAAACTTCCACCTAGTCTAGTCTCTCAGGCAGTTACGGGAGTGAACTGCCACCTAGCTAAGTTAACTAGTCAACTAGTCTTCATTTAACTGACTAAACAAAGAGTAGTGAGTTGGTGATGATCCCAATGTTTCATGGTGACAAAACCAATGCAACATCTAAAATCAACTCAACTAGTCAAACTGAAGTGTCAACTGAAAGAGAATATTCTCCAGGTGGAATATTCTCCCCTAAAATATAGGAGACTAGACAATGACTAATTATGACTAATAAGCAAGGAATAACCTTAGGAAAAATAAATCCTAGGTGTGTGTGAAGTAACTCCAACACCCCCCCTGAACATCACTATGGTGAAAATAAAGAATGGGTCTTGGCTATGAGGCCATGTTAGGTACCCAAATACAAAATATACATTGAACTAAATGAGGAAAGAGGGAAAACCTCATGGGAACAAAACCCCCCCTCAAATTACAATGCATAAAATAAAAAATGAGAAGGAACAAAAAATAGTTGTTAAGCAACCCTGTCCTTCACTCCAAGAAGACCTCACAACTGTGCAAGTTTGTGCTCTTTGAATATTTTGTTGAAGATGTAGATGTCTGCACAGATCTGATGAAGTATATGCATCATTGATATTTCCACACATATCCATTTTATCTTCTTGTAATGAATAATATCCAAATAAAGTTTGGATGAAATTTTGAAAACCGTGCGGTCGTTTCCAGAAAAATGCTGAAATTTTGTTGATTTTAAAACGATCATAACTTCACTTTTCGGACTCTGTTTCGGACGATTTGCTTTTTGAAATTGGATATTTTCCCTAGAGGAATTCAAATATCCATTTTGTTTCTGCAAATTGTGCTAAGAAAATATCAAAATGGCATCTAATGTGCGCAACTCTCTTTTTGTCTCTTGAGATGCATGCATGGTGCATGCAAAAGTGTCTGCATGTGACTCCTGAGATGCATGCCATATATCTTCCACATAAATTTCAAAAAACAAATCTGAAATGGAGTAGACATCATCTTCAATTAATGGAATACAAATTTCTGCAAAAACTTTTGTAGAAGACTCTTCATAATAAGAGGCTTGATCTTCTGATGACTTCTCTTCTGGCTCTATCTATTTGACCTCCTGCATGAAATCTTCACAATATTCTTTATTCCCAAATAGAATCTCCAATATGGTCCATAATTCATTTGGAGTTGATCCTTTTGATTCTTCATATGCTTGATGGAAAAGTTCAGGAGAAATAGACATGCTGATACTTCCTATGGCCATATCTTGTCTATTGAGAAAGTCATTTTTCTCATCGACAGAATCAGGCTCTACTTCCATTGGCATGGTTATTTGGTATAAGCCTTTGCATCTTAGCAGAA
>JASDQU010014884.1:27450-40870 GCA_032191745.1 Picea mariana
AAGCCTCTTCGAGGGGGCAACCTCCTTTTACCCCACTTAAATGTTCAAGTACAAGATGATTCAAAATGAAAATGTCTCCTTGGTATATATAGGAGACTAGGAGGTATAATTAGACTAATGGCCTAAAGCTGACATAAATAAAATAACATTGCTAATATAATATGCCCCAATTAAGGGGTTACGAGCCAATATTAGGGATTAACACTTTTCTCCTCCTTTCTGCCTACAGTTCATCCCACCATAGTGTTGCATGTCCCTTTAATCTGGTGACAACATGTCTCACCTTCCTTCCTTCATTGACCTCTTCATAGTCTAAATAATTATCCATGGACCTTATCCAGTCCAATAGTTCTTTGGCATCCAATTTATCTTCATAAATTGGGACGTCCATATTTTATCTAGCTCCCAACTTCACAACAACTTTCAGTAAGCGTTCTTTGGCCGCATCTTCCCCTATAGCTTCTTCAACTTCTATTTCTTCACTTTCTGCATCACTAACATCTTCAGTAGTAGGTGTTCTCCTCTGGATTGCTTCCATCACTTCCAACCTTGCACAGAGTTCTCTTACTTCTCTTCCTACAACATGGTTTGCTATGGGTGGTATTGTGTGTATCCTCGGCGGAATCACTTCAACTGTTCCTAACACACTGAGTTCAACTTCAAATCTTTTTCAGGATCTGATACCACTTGGTGCAGACCCCCTCCTCTCCAAGGGCTACACGACCTCTGAATCTAGGATCTTCTCAAGACTGAATCGAAACAGTCTTCGATTCCCTATTGGAACCTCTAAGAAAAAAATTCACATGTCTCTATGAAACTTCCACCCGTGTGAACAAGCACTAAGTGAAAACCTTTTTCCACGTGACCACGCCTTGTGACCACACACTTATTCGAAAAGGTGCGTATCAGCTATATGAGTCAATTGACTCTCCATCCTTCGAACTTCCGATTTTTGAAATTCTGACAAGGGTATAGCGCATGCTAACTCCTCCCTTATCTTCCTTCCATATGACCCTTCACTATGACCTAGGGCCAATCCTTCCGATCGCATCGGGATTTCACGTATCGGGAACTCTCGATGCGATTCACCTCCATTCTTCCGATCTTCCAATACTCAAAATTGTGAAATATTTGGATCATATCAACGATCCACACTGGCTCTCCAACCAACGACTGTGATTATGTCGTGATTTCATGTTTCGTGAATCTTCACGACTCTTACTTCCAACTTCTTGATTTACGAATCTACGAAATTTTGATCTGTCGCCATGTGTCCTCTTTCAATGGATGGTCCTGATGATTTTGGGATTTCACGTTTCATGATTTCGTGAATTTCACTCTACTTCTTCCAAATATTTTGGTTTCACGAAATTTCGATGACTCCTCGTGACTAACCAGTGTGCTACTTCTCTTAGATCTAATGACTTGTAAGATTTTGGCTCTTTCTAAATGGATCTTGATCCTCGATCTTGTCCACTCTTCAAAATTCCTTTTTAAAGGATTTCTCCCACTCAATCCTACGTACTTGTTCTTTTTTCGAACTTCAATTTTATGTGCTTCACCTTTGAACGCTTCAACTCTTCAAACTTTGAAACTTTTCTAAGTGTTTCCTCTCGAGACTTAAAACCACTACTCCTCCTGAAATTCTAGCAAATGAAATTTAAATCTCACCCCTTAGCGCACACTTGCACTTTGTGTCTTTTTCAAAAGAATTTTTAATGCCCTCATGTCATACTTTGCTCTCAACCTCCTAAGATTTCAAACTTTAACACAAGTTTGTTTCTATATGCACTCCTTGTGCTCAATATGCACACTCTACATATGAAATTTCCCCGCTATCTCTTCTGATCTTTAATTCGAAAAAGACTTCTTCACACACACTCCTTGCGCTCTGCACACACTCCTTACATAATCTTATAGAAGACAAACAATTGAACTCATTCAATTATTCATTCATTCACTATGAACATCATCCATTCACAAACACATAACAACACAGTCAAACTGTAAACAATATCAACACTGTGTATTTGGGTCAATTTTCTCTGTTCTATTCATTTCAGAAGGAAAACATAATTACATTTTTTTATCCTTTAAAACTATTACAAGAAAAACTTGTTTAAGAACCCAGAGATTTTTTTTGCTCTTCTTCCTCCTATCTAAATACTATTACCTTCTATTCAATCGGTTACCTACTCAATTAATGCAACCTAATGAATAATCAGGGCTAATATCCCATACCTGTAATACATTTATAGTTGTGTAAAGGATTTACAATGGTTTCTTCATTTCAAACGGTGGCTCGGTTTTACACAACCAAAATTAATTAACGAGAATTCCAAAATGTCCTCACACCGCTTCCAATCTAGTTAATTGTCGGTTCAGCTCCTTCAATGTGTTGAGGTGTCGATTCCAATTCCACTTCTACTTCCTTTTGATGTGATTGCGATGCTCCTGCATCATTATCCCTATAATTAAATGTTTTACAAAGACTTACAATGTCTAGGTGATCCAGGTGGATCTCGGTGGCCATCCACCTTTTCTGATGAATCCACATTTTCGAGCCTATGGTTTTGATAAACCATGATATTCACCCTTTTCATGTGGAGTGTAATTTTATTCCATCTCCATTTGTTAATTACATCCATCATGCAATTATTACCTAGTGGTCTTATGTGTATGCCTACATGTTAATGCACCAGATCCCATTAGAACTCGATAGTTAAAAATGCTTGGGCTAGAGTAGTATTGGGATGGGTGACCTCTCGGGAAGTCCTAGTGTTTTACATGCCTATGAAATTTTGTAAACTTGGACTAATTTATCCCATATGCATCATGGGAAATATTATTCTCTCACTCTCTCATATATAATCAAGGTGAAGGAAGTCCTTTGAGCATGCAATGGAGTGTGATGTAATGTTTATTATGAATGAGTGTAGCTAGAATCTCTTTCTCTTAATAGATAAGATACCACAATTCTAGCTAATTTGTGTTCTACAATATTCTATTATTCATTAATAGAAGGGGTTTCATTCTATTTATGTGTTCTCTACTATATTTTCATTTGTATCTCATTTTGTTATCAATATAATCTAGATCAATGCTATCAGAGCATTTTTCTCCTTGCTTTTTCTTAGTGCATGTATCTGATGAGGTCAAGGTATAAAGAGTTGGGTCTCGAGCTTGTTTTTCTTGAGGACAATTGCTCTCTCCATCCCAATCAACCTCCCATAGCAAAATAAAAGAGAGATGACAGAGCAAGAGATACTTTTAAGATGTTTCTTGAGAAATCCCTCATGTGACAGAGGAACAAGATGATGGAAAACATTCCTCAGATCCTGCAACGACTACCAAAAGTGGTCGAGGCATCTTCGACAAGAAGCCATTTGGAGGTACTACGCCCTTCAAGGTACAATCAAATTTTGATATCCCCTTATTTGAAGGCTAGGTAGATGCAAATTCTCTAGAAAAATGGTTGAATCTTCTAGAAGGTTATTACTCTATCCAATTTTTTTCCAATGGAAAAAGGTCACCTTCACTCTCCTTAAATCCTTTCCTCATATCAGAGTTTGGTGGAAAGGCTACTAGGAGAGATGCACCACAGATGAATCTACACCATTTGGGAGAGAACCCACCTAGGTAGCCTTTGTAGATGCTCTCAAGGATGATTTCTACCATGTTGGAAGCTATGATGACCAGTATATGATATGGACCACTCTGCATGAAGAAAGAGACCAGCCGATGTCAAAGTAAACTAACATCTTCCATACCTTATGCTCAAATTTGGGTATTAGAGACTCTGATTGAAACTTGGTTTTGAATTACCGCAGTGGCCTACATAGGCACATCTAAAAAAAGAAGGATTTATTGGACACCTCCTCACTGGGAGTTGCTTCTCGATATGTAGTCAAATTGAGCAGAAGTTCAAGCAATAGAGTAAGAAAGAGTTCAAGTTTGCAAATACGGCACAAAAAAAATATGTCAAGGAAAAACCCTAATGACGGATAAAGAAAGGAGAGATAATCCCAAGAAAATCAGTCCAAGCCATCAACTAAGAAGGGTGATGGGAAAACAAAGGACACTGGAAAGTGGTGTGATTTCCACAAAATTCATTGGCATAACACCGTTGAATGTCACTCAAAATAGTCATTGTTGGATGAGATGAAAGAAAAAGAATCAGAACCTATCTCAGACTCTAATTCATAGAACAATAAAGGGAAACAAATTGTCGATGCAGAACCCATTTCTACCATCTCAACCGAAATAATCCAACCAGGAGAACCAAAGGAACCTGAGGAGGGGGAGTGCCTATTTCACTTACATATGTGGGTAAAAGGGACCCCACTGCATTTAATTGTTGACAACAACAGTCATAAGAACCCAATCTCAACCGAGGTCATCAATAGATTGAAGCTACCAATGATGGAACACCCCCAACCATACTCCATCAGATGGTTGAGTTGGGGATGAGACATTTGTGTCATCCAGTAGTGTTGCCTATCCTACGACATCAATCCCTTCAAGGATGAGGTACTTTGTGTTGTTTCCCCACTTGAAGTATATGATGTTCTTTTAGGAAATTCATATACATGGAAACACCATGCTATCTATGAGTCTCGTCCCTATGGTGTCATTGTTACTCTCGGAGGTCAACTCTATAGGATACCAGAGGTAGTTATGACTACTACCATTTCATTGATATCAGAAAAATAGTTCCTCCAAGGAATCTCTCAAACCACAAAGTTTTCCCTCTTCATGATCCAGTCAGAAAACAAACAAAAGGTCACTATAACCACCATAGCCTCACCCCAAGACCTTTCTATACAACAAAATCATGATGAAAATATTGTAGAGGATCAAAAATATATTTCTTCACCTACGGGGGTGCCTATGCACTACCAATTCAAGCATTCATTTTTTTGGGTGCTCAATGCTCCCTTCCCCAGTGGTATAATATATAAATTCTCGCTTCCAAAGAATGAGAGTCTTCCATATTTTCAGCATAGCTCTATTGGCCATGGCTCTTTTCAGGTGTGCTTGGGGTTCCAACCATTAGCCCCCATTGATATAACTCTTCCTGGTGCATCTTTATCGACTGAGTCCTCCCACACATAGACCGAGGAACGTCACACAACCAAATTTGTTGAATGGATCCATCCCCTCCAACAACAGGTTCATGACATCATTCAATAGGCTAATACCAAGTACACACATGATAGCTACTCCAACAAAGCAAGCGACTCACCAAGGTTTAGATTCAAGTGGATCTCGACGGCCAAGTGGATTGATCCAAGTGGATCTTTGTGGCCATCCACCTTTTCCAATGAATCAACATTTTCAAGCCTATGGTTTTGATAAACCATGATATTCACCCTTTTGATGGGGAATGCAATGTAATGCAATCTCCATTTGTTAATTACATCCATCATGTAATGATTTCCTAGTGGTCTTATGTACATGCCTACAACATTAATGCAGTGGATCCCATTAGAACTATAAAATTAAGCATGCTTGGGCTAAATTATTATTGGGATGGGTGACCTCCCAGGAATTCCTAGTGTTTTACATGCCCATGGAATTTTGTAAACTTAAACCAATTTATGCCACATGCATCATGGGGATTATTCTCCTCTCAGTCTCTCATATATAATCAAGGTGAAGGAGGTCATTTGAGCATGCAATGGAGAGTGATATAATGCTTATTATGAATGAGCGTAGCCAACATCCCTTTCTCTTAAGAGATAAGATACCACCATTATAGCCAGTTTTTGTTCTATAGTATTCTGTTATTCATTAATAGAAGGGGTTTCACTGTATTTTTGTGTTCTCTTCTATATTTTTGTTTGTATCTCATTTGTTGTCAATATAATCTGGATAAATGAGGCTCTAGACAATTTTGCACATTATAACATTATAATTGCCTAGAAGATAAAGAAGTGAGAATGACAATATAATCACCTACAGTAAATGATTTTGAATAATATCTTGAATAATCTTGTAAAAAAAAAAATATCAAATTTCTACCTATCAATAACAAAAACTCAATAAAATGAAAATAAATATCTCAACAATAATACAAGTTATGAGTATTTTTTTCACATAAGCTACATCCTTTCTATACACTAGAATCACAAAAGTAAAGTGCAAGGAGTATTATTTTATATCATCAATAAACTACACATTTTCACATTAGAGAAAAACGTACCCATATTCATCAAATTATCCACCTTTGACACTTTGTTCAAAAAATTTCCCCAAAGACAATCTGCAACAAATAGAATATTAGTACTTCAATAAATGGGAGTAGCAAGTAATAAAAATAACCTTTTTTACATTGATTATCCTTATAATGAAATTATTTACAAAGTTGTACAATGTCTAGTCTAGATAGGCATTGCACAATATAACATTATGATTTTCCAAGAAGACAAAGAATGTGAGAATGCCAATATAATCAGCTATAGTAGATTATTTTGAATAATATCTCAAATAATCTTGCAGAAAAAAGAAATACCGAGTTTCTACCTACTAATAAAAAAACTTCGATAATTGATCAAACGATTGAGGAAATTTTTGGAATTTGTTGAAAATCTAATTTGGTTGAGTATATAAGATAAATTTATCACAGAGTGGATTTAGGATTTAATCTTTCATAACTTTTTTCATAATTTGGGCATGATCGTGTTTGCTACCTAGTTGAAATATTGGAGGTGGAATTGTTCTAAAGGATTATCTTCTATTATTTTGGATCTAATTTGATTTTCTATTTTTAGAATATTTGATCCATCTTTTTAGGATCTTAAAACTGCTCAGTAAAGGCTATAAAGCCTGGGATTTCAGTCTGAGTAAGGGTTCGATTATGGATACAGTAATACTCTTTTTGTACTTAGACATTTCATTGCTAATACAGATCACAGGTTCCTTTCCATTTTGGTATCAGTTTTTCATATTTCTTCTTCAATGTTATCTTGTTGTCAAACCTTGAATAGCTGTTATCCTATTGTTTGGTTCATGAAATTATAATCAGTTTCTTTAGTTGTTTATTAGACCCTGCTTTGCACTGGTTTATGAACAATCTTTTCTTCATCCACTGAAAGCTATTTTACTGTTTAACCAATCTTGGAGAGCACTGTCTATTTGTTTATCATTTTGATGTCTGAATGCCATAAGCTGAATTGAGTTATCCCATTGATCCATTTTTATTTTTTTATTTTTATTTTTATTTTTATTTTTGTGTGTGTCTGGAGGAATCAGCAACTAGTTGGGCACGTGCTCGCGTTACACGTGGCCGTGTTATCCAACCGCTACCACTATAACCTCCAGGTGTGCCCACGATGCCCCTTACGTGGCACACAAGGTAAGTCGGGGGGAATTGAACTCGAAACCTCATGGAACTTCATTTTCACGGCACTTGCCAATTGAGCTGCCCCCCGGGGACCCCGATTGATCCATATTTACAAAATACAAAAACATTCATTTCTTAAGTTACCAAGCACCTTTGGTCTGCAACCACAAAGGGTTTCTTGGAGTGATAACAAATTGGTGCTGTTGCCGGGGAGAGGAGATCGAAGCTCAACTTCCTTGGGAGACGACATAGATCCATCTTTGATGATAGACAAAGCCTGGACATTATTTTGGTTGTAATCATCTATCTGGCGACTCCATGAAGGACGAATTCGGTGGCGACTCCACAATATTCAAATGTAAAAAGCATTTGCTTCTCTTTTGGCTCGGAGGTTTTCACCTCTCGACTTCTCTTTAGTTCCTGGTTTCCCACATCCAGTACCTGATATGTCAGAATGGGGAGATTTTCTACCTGTCTTCCGAGAGGAGAAAGATGATAATCCTGCAGAACACCTCCTCAAGTTTCATGAATGCATGGATCTATTAAATCTGCAGCATGAAGATGTTCGTATGAAGATGTTTATGTACTCATTGTATGGTGATGCATGTAAGTGGTATTTCTCTTTACCCTCTTCAAGTATTTCATCTTTGAAAGACTTTCATAAAGCATTCAATCAACGCTGCAAAAAGTTCTTTCCAGATGAGCTTTTATTTGATAATTGTTGTAAAGAATTTAACTTGCATAACAAGGCTGAAGATGTAAAGAGGGAAGGATCTCTCCATCACCTTTCTAATGATCTCCATGATACTGTACCTTCTCATCAAGATGAACCACAAATGGATGATAAAGGAACTGAAGATTCTTCTATTAATAATACTTCTGAAATTTCAACTGTCCCCAAAGAGATGATCAGAAATGTATGCCTGTTGTGGTTAATGATCTTCATGAAGAGTATGCTGCTGAAGTGAATACTATCCATTATGATCAGGAGATTAGTAATCCACATCATGATAACCATAGTGATGCTTTTTTTATTGGATCAAATGCATCTACTGACTCATGTTGTCTTGAAGATGAGATTGTTTCCTTTGAAAGCTTGAAGAATGTTGAGAAAATTAATAAGACAACAAGTGACAATCTCAGATCTGACGAGGATAGCCTACCATTATCAGATTTGCAGGGACTGTTTAATCTTCAGCTAGAAAACGAGAATCATGATCAAGAATGTGTTGAATCTGCAGCACATGTTATGGGCAGCCCACATTTTTCAGACTTGCAGAAAAGGCAAATTGCAGCACTTATGAAGAGAGTGATGGTGGCGAGGAACTGAACAGTCCAGATCAACAGTCTATTGTATATGTTTCTCCAACAGATCTCAAGTAGCCTGCATTCAACAATGTGATTAGTAAAGGTAGTTTTCAACATCTCTTCAATTTACAGTTGAAGCAGCAGTTCAAAGAGGTATTCCTTGACGTTTTTAATGACCCTATCACTGATTATTTAGAATTTATGAACAACATAAATGTCAAAATATTTCCTTTAGAAGAAGGATGGTTCTGTCATCTTTTTAAAATGCATTTCTGCATTCTGGGCATTCCTTTATCTTTTGGGTCTAGATCAAGGAAGTTATTAGTAAATCATCTCTTGACATGTCTTCATTGGAAGCACGACTTCACTTAATAAGAGCCAGTACTGTTGATTTAGATGTAGGAGTAGACAGAAAAATAAGCTCTTCATACGAGCAGTTAGATCTTTTTTCAGTTTTGTTCAGTTCATGAATAAGCAGAGCAGGCTGCATGAAAGCTACAGGTTTGCAGAGGGATCAGTGCTAAAGGCTTGATGACTCCATGCCCAATGCTAAAGGCTACTGGAACTACTAAGTTCTTGGAAACCTCATTGGGAGGTCTCCATCCCAGTTGGAGCCAGATGTTATCTCCCAAAATAGCACCATCATTTTGAGTGATAGAATGAGTCAAAAAATTCATTTCTGTGAGTCTTGGTTTTCAAAAATTACTTTTCCATCTTTCACGCGCTCCTTTTAATTTTTTGCGGGTTAGCTGTTGAAAGCCATCACTTTCCACAGCACACGAGTCATAAAATAATAGCTCTGCACTGGGGAAAGTCCCGATTTCACTCAAAATGACTTTTCTTGCACACGCCAAATGTCAAGTCCTCAATACACCAAATCAATTTCTAGGTCAGACCTCAAATTCAGCCACGAATCAAGCCATTAATCAGTCATGCGTTTAACCAAAGTAATAACACATTTTCTTTATAAGTGTTTTGTTTTGCATGGTCTTGTTTATCCTTTGATATCGCAGATGCCAGTTCCCTGCAAGGATTGCGTTTGCCAGGTGTTATTAGAGTTTCTTCTGATAAATTAGGGAAGAACTTTCAGCTACAGTTTCTGCAACAAAGGACGCAGAAGATACTCTGTTCCAGAGATGCTTGATTGGGCATTCCTTTGGATTTTAATAAAGAGAGATAAGATCGGTGCATTCGGAATGCTTGCATGATTGCCTGTGTGTTCCATTTGTTTCTGGTCTCATGAAGACGGGATTTTGAGAAGCAGAGATCACTATGACCTGATAGAGCTCTTTTCGCATCGGTGGCAAGGCTCCCGATACCAACGATCTCTTCATGGGTGACTATGTTGATCGTGGATACTACTCTGTTGAGACTGTATCATTGCTGGTTGCTTTCAAAATGCGCTATAGGAGTAGAATTACCATGTTACGAGGAAAATGATAGGTGCTCTATCATAGCATGCAATCAGGGAAAATAAAGACAGGTGCAACGCTATTTTCTAAATGCAAATAGTCAAACACCTAATTTGTAGGCAGATGATTTGTGTGCAAATGTTTTGTGGGTCGATCAGAATCATAGCATTGAGGCAAGTCATAGTTATTATGGAAATTTACCAACTGCTGGTTATTCTCATCATCAAATGTACTGGATATTATGTTGGGTTTTCATATTCCTGAGAATCAAAGATGGTTGCATCGAGAGCAAGGAGAAGATCTTGAGATTCAACTTGCGAACAGCTTGAACAAAATGTTGGGGACATGGTAGAGGGGACTTGCGTTTCTTAGTCATTGTCGCCTGAGATGACTAAATTCAAGAACCAGATAGATCCTCAGCTGCTCGCCTGCGGGTCGCGGATTCTTGTCACATGGGACATACTCAAAGATGGGGAAATTTTCGAGACAAGCTTTTGCAGGAGGTGGTTATTTGGAAATTTGAGAAGGTAAAGGTGGATTCCTACTCCTCCTCCTCATTATTCTCCTGGAAGGAGATTGCAAAGATGCCTCCATCCATGTGTGAGGATCTTAATAGGAATTTTCCTCATCATCAAATTTACAACCTGTTGAAGTATGTAGCAGTGGGAAATTTTGTGTGCTTCGTACTTTATAAAGCTACAGAGATGATAGAGGTGGTGGTTAGCCCAGAACATGTCCCAGAAGTTGCAAAGTCTGCTTGCTTCAAATACTGGAATGCCACCTGAGCAAGCCAAATTTCCTGTAAAAACAAAAGGTGAAATTTCTATTGTTCATTTGTTGGATACCCCACTTGGAAATTTTTCTTCTCCTACCAGTGAAATAGTCAAGCAGGTATGGCCCTTGTCCAATAAGCTAAATTTTGGTCAAGTGAAGCCAGAGCAGTTTGAAACTTCAGATGTTAAACAGGCTGTATATGTTCATTATTCGAGCCAAGATGTTATGGGCAGAAGTCAAGAGCATTCTGCATCAAACATTGGGAAGCTAGCATCTATTGATTCAGCATCCAAGTGGGCTAGTGGTTCTCTCGAAGCTGATGTGAAAGATGTACCCAGTAATCTTCTTTCCAATATATATGTAGCTTGTGAGGAAGCAAGCAACATTGGTGAACCATTGCAAAATTTATCTGTAAATTTGAATGATGATACTTCATTGCAAGATCAACAGGAAATGCTAATTGCCAGTGCTCATATATTTGTTGATGATCAACAGGAAATGCCAATTGAACAGTAACTGAAATTGGAGTTGAAAATGGAAAACATAGTGGTCCCAGTGATTATTCAAGACAAATTCTTGCTAGTGCCAGATCTAATCCATTAAGGATTTCTATAACACCCAGCATTGGACATCAACTCCAGCGAGAGCAGTAGCAGATATCATGGAGTCTGGATTGGATGTCAACTGTGGATCTTTCCTCGGGATCATGCAGAAGCAGCAGTGAAGGTTGGGAAACTGAAGGAAGCCTTTATAGACATGGCTCTATTCAACTCTTTCATTGTGCAAATGTGCCTCGGATTATTTGATGGCAATCCAGCAATGCAGCCCTATGGTAATCTTGGACCTCGGGAAGTTTGTAGTGAACAACATCAGCAGCTAGCCCTGGAGGCTGCAGGACAGAGGATAGTTCTGTTAAAAATAAAAACAATAATAGAGCATTGCCATTATCCTCAACCCAAATCAAATCATTGGCTATCATTGGACCCAATGCAGATGTCACCAATATTATGATTGGCAACTATGCAGATGTACCATGCAGATACACAACACCTCTACAAGGTCTCGCTAAATACACAGCAACTATACATAAACCTGGCTGTGGAAAACATGTAGATCACTTCTTCAGAAGGCCTTATGGAACTGTCAAGATACCTAGGGCTGTAAGTTATTCATATACCTTATTTGAGTATGCACTCAGAAAATGATCTCCAGCTTTTGAAGCATCTAGTAAATGAATACAAGGTCCCTGTTGGCCTTAGATTTTCTTTACTAACAAGGTTACGCTGTGCAAGAGCCTTTTTGCATCTAGACACCCGATGGCAATACATTTGTATTTGTCTTTTAGCTTTTACAATGTTAGTGCAAGCAATTCCTGAAGATATTCGTATTTTGGTAATCCTAGCATTGAGGGTTCTGTATCAGAACAAATCTTGTCAGTCAACAGTTTTAAATATCATCACATCAGGAGCCTATTTTTGGGGCACAGAATCAGTGGTTTTTGCTAAAGATAGCAAATTTGATTCTATCATCATCAAAGAACATTTACGAGCCTTGGAAGGCTATTTGCACACATCAGAGGTCGAGAAAGATCAAGACTCTTAAAGGATATGAGATTGATCTTAATTCAGGATTATCTTCTATTATTTTGGATCTAATTTGATTTTCTGTTTTTAGAATATTTGATCCATCTTTTTAGGATCTTAAAACTGCTCAGTAAAGGCTATAAATCCTGGGATTTCAGTCTGAGTAAGGGTTCGATTCTGGATATAGTAATACTCTTTTTGTACTCAGACATTTCATTGCTAATAAAGATCACAGGTTCCTTTCCATTTTGGTATAAGTTTTTTATATTTCTTCTTCACTGTTATCTTGTTGTCAAACCTTGAATAGTTGTTATCCTATTGTTTGGTTCATGAAATTATAATCAGTTTCTTTAGTTGTTTATTAGACCTTGCTTTGCACTGGTTTATGAACAATCTTTTCTTCATCCACTGAAAGCTATTTTACTGTTTAACCAATCTTGGAGAGAACTGTCTATTTGTTTATCATTTTGATGTCTGAATGCCATAAGCTGAATTGAGTTATCCCATTGATCCATATTTACAAAATAAAAAAACATTCATTTCTTAAGTTACCAAGCACCTTTGGTCTGCAACCACAAAGGGTTTCTTGGAGTGTTAACAAATTGGCGTCGTTGCCGTGGAGAGGAGATCGAAGCTCAGCTTCCTTGGGAGACGACATAGATCCAGCTTTGATGATAGACAAAGCCTGGACATTATTTCGGTTGTAATCATCTATCTGGAAACTCCATGAAGGACGAATTCGGTGGCGACTCCACAATATTCAGATGTCAAAAGTATTTGCTTCTCTTTTGTCTTGGAGGTTTGCACCTCTCAACTTCTCTTCAATTCCTGGTTTCCCACATCCAGTACCTGATATGTCAGAATGGGGATATTTTCTACCTGTCTTCCGAGAGGAGAAAGATGATAATCCTGCAGAACACCTCCTCAAGTTTCATGAATGCATGGAGCTATTAAATCTGCAGCATGAAGATGTTCGTATGAAGATGTTTATGTACTCA
>JASDQU010014884.1:40920-80988 GCA_032191745.1 Picea mariana
TCTTTGAAAGACTTTCACAAAGCATTCAATCAACGTTGCAAAAAGTTCTTTCCAGATGAGCTTTTATTTGATAATTGTTGTGAAGAATTTAACTTGCATAACAAGGCTGAAGATGTAAAGAGGGAAAGATCTCTCCATCACCTTTCTAATGATCTCCATGATATTGTACCTTCTCATCAAGATGAACCACAAATGGATGATAAAGGAACTGAAGATTCTTCTATTAATAATACTTCTGAAATTTCAACTGTCCACCAAAGAGATGATCAGAAATGTATGCCTGTTGTGGTTAATGATCTTCGTGAAGAGTATGTTGCTGAAGTGAATACTATCCATTATGATCAGGAGATTAGTAATCCACATCATGATAACCATAGTGATGCTTTTGTTATTGCATCAAATGCATCTACTGACTCATGTTGTCTTGAAGATGAGATTGTTTCCTTTGAAAGCTTGAAGAATGTTGAGAAAATTAATAAGACAACAAGTGACAATCTCAGATCTGACGAGGACAGCCTACCATTATCAGATTTGCAGGGACTGTTTAATCTTCATCTAGAAAACGAGAATCATGATCAAGAATGTGTTGAATCCGTAGCACATGTTATGGGCAGCCCACATTTTTCAAACTTGCAGAAAAAGGCAAATTGCAGCACTTATGAAGAGAGTGATGGTGGCGAGGAACTGAATAGTCCAAGTCAACAGTCTATTGTATATGTTTCTCCAACAGATCTTGAGTAGCCTGCATTCAACAATGTGATTAGTAAAGGTAGTTTTCAGCATCTCTTCAATTTACAGTTGAAGCAGTAGTTCAAAGAGGTATTCCTTGATGTTTTTAATGACCCTATCGCTGATTATTTAGAATTTATGAACAGCATAAATGTCAAAATATTTCCTTTAGAAGAAGGATGGTTCTGTCATCTTTTTAAAATTAATTTCTGCATTCTAGGCATTCCTTTATCTTTTGGGTCTAGATCAAGGAAGTTATCAGTAAATCATCTCCTGACATGGCTTCATTGGAAGCACAACTTCACTTAATAAGAGCCAGTACTGTTGGTTTAGATGTAGGAGTAGACAGAAAAATAAGCTCTTCATACGAGCAGTTAGATCTTTTTCAGTTTTGTTCAGTTCATGAATAAGCAGAGCAGGTTGCATGAAAGCTACAGGTTTGTAGAGGGATCAGTGCTAAAGGCTTGATGACTCCATGCCCAATGCTAAAGGCTACTGGAACTACTAAGTTCTTGGAAACCTCGCTGGGAGGTCTCCATCCCAGTTGGAGCTAGATGTTATCTCCCAAAATAGCACGATCATTTTGAGTGATAGAATGAGTCAAAAAATTCATTTCTGTGAGTCTTGGTTTTCAAAAATTACTTTTCCATCTTTCAAAAGCGTGCTCCTTTTAATTTTTTACGGGTTAGCTGTTGAAAGTCGTCACTTTCCACAGCGCACGAGTCATAAAATAATAGCTCTGTGCTGGGGAAAGTCCTGATTTCTCTCAAAATGACTTTTCTTCCACACGCAAAATGTCAAGTCCTCAATACACCAAATCAATTCTCAGGTCAGACCTCAAATTCAGCCATGAATCAAGCCATTAATCAGCCATGTGTTTCACCAAAGTAATAACACATTTTCTTCATAAGTGTTTTGTTTTGCATGGTCGTGTTTATCCTTTGATATCGCATATGCCAGTTCCCTGCAAGGATTGTGTTTGCCAGGTGTTATTAGAGTTTCTTCTGATAAATCAGGGAAGAACTTTCAGCTACATTTTCTACAACAAAGGACGCAGAAGATACTCTGTTCCAGAGATGCTTGATTGGGCATTCCTTTGGATTTTAATAAAGAGAGATAAGATCTGTGCATTCGGAAATGTTTGCATGATTTCCTGTGCATTCCATTTGTTTCTGGTCTCATGAAGACGGGATTCTGAGAAGCAGAGATCACTATGACCTGATAGATCTATTTTTGCATCGGTGGCAAGGCACCCGATACCAACGATCTCTTCATGGGTGACTATGTTGATCGTGGATACTACTCTATTGAGACTGTATCATTGTTGGTTGCTTTCAAAATGCGCTACAGGAGTAGAATTACCATGTTACGAGGAAAATGATAGGTGCTCTGTCATAGCATGCAATCAGGGAAAATAAAGACAGGTGCAACGCTATTTTCTAAATGCAAATAGTCAAACACCTAATTTGCAGGCAGATGATTTGTGTGCAAATGTTTTGTGGGTCGATCAGAATCATAGCATTGAGGCAAGTCATAGTTATTATGGAAATTTACCAACTGCTAGTTATTCTCATCATCAAATGGACTGGATATTATGTTGGGTTTTCATATTCCTAAGAATCAAAGATGGCTGCATCGAGAGCAAGGAGAAGATTTTGAGATTCAACTTGCGAACAGCTTGAACAAAATGTTGGGGACATGGTAGAGGGGACTTGTGTTTCTCAGTCATTGTCGCCTGAGATGACTAAATTCAAGAACCAGATAGATCCTCAGTTGCTCGCCTGTGGGTCGCGGATTCTTGTCACATGGGACATACTCAAAGATGGGGAAATTTTCGAGATAAGCTTTTGCAGGAGGTGTTTATTTGGAAATTTGAGAAGGTAAAGGTGGATTCCTCCTCCTCCTCCTCATTATTCTCCTGGAAGGAGATTGCAAAGATGCCTCCATCCATGTGTGAGAATCTTAATAGGAATTTTCCTCATCATCAAATTTACAACCTGTTGAAGTACGTAGCAGTGGGAAATTTTGTGTGCTTTGTACTTTATAAAGCTACAGAGATGATAGAGGTGGTGGTTAGCCCAGAACATGTCCCAGAAGTTGCAAAGTCTGCTTGCTTCAAATACTGGAATGCCACCTGAGCAAGCCAAATTTCCTGTCAAAACAAAAGGTGAAAGTTCTATTGTTCATTCGCTGGATACCCCACTTGGAAATTTTTCTTCTCCTACCAGTGAAATAGTCAAGCAGGTATGGCCCTTGTCCAATAAGATGAATTTTGGTCAAGTGAAGCTAGAGCAGTTTGAAAATTCAGATGTTAAACAGGATGTATCTGTTCATTATTCGAGCCAAGATGTTATGGGCAGAAGTCAAGAGCATTCTGCATCAAACATTGGGAAGCTAGCATCTATTGATTCAGCATCCAAGTGGGTCAGTGGTTCTCTTGAAGTTGATGTGAAAGATGTACCCAGTAATATTCTTTCCAATATATCTGTAGCTTGTGAGGAAGCAAGCAACATTAGTGAACCATTGCAAAATTTATCTGTAAATTTGAATGATGATACTTCATTGCAAGATCAACAGGAAATGCTAATTGCCAGTGCTCATATATTTGTTGATGATCAATAGGAAATGCCAATTGAACAGTAACTGAAATTTGAGTTGAAAATGGAAAACATAGTGGTCCCAATGATTATTCAAGATAAATTCTTGCTAGTGCCAGATCTAATCCATTAGGGATTTCTATAACACCCAGCACTGGACATCAACTCCAGCGAGAGCAGTAGCAGATATCATGGAGTCTGGATTGGATGTCAACTGTGGATCTTTCCTCGGGATCATGCAGAAGCAGCAGTGAAGGTTGGGAAACTGAAGGAAGCCTTTATAGACACGGCTCTATTCAACTCTTTCACTGTGTAGATGCGCCTGGGATTATTTGATGGCAATCCAGCAATGCAGCCCTATGGTAATCTTGGACCTCGGGAAGTTTGTAGTGAACAACATCAACAGCTAGCCCTGGAGGCTGCAGGACAGGGGATAGTTCTGTTAAAAATAAAAACAATAATAGATCATTGCCATTATCCTCAACCCAAATCAAATCATTGGGTGTCATTGGACCCAATGCAGATGTCACCAATATTATGATTGTCAACTATGTAGGTGTACCATGCAGATACACAACACCTCTACAAGGTCTCTGTAAATACACAGCAACTATACATAAACCTGGTTGTGGAAAACATGCAGTTCACTTCTTCAGAAGGCCTTATGGAATTGTCAAGATACCTAGGGATGTAAGTTATTCATATACCTGATTTGAGTATGCACTCAGAAAATGATCTCCAGCTTTTGAAGCATCTAGTAAATGAATACAAGGTCCCTTTTGGCCTTAGATTTTCTTTACTAACAAGGTTACACTGTGCAAGAGCCTTTTCGCATCTAGACACCCGATGGCAATACATTTGTATTTGTATTTTAGATTTTACAGTGTTAGTGCAAGCAATTCCTGAAGATATTCGTATTTTGGTAATCCTAGCATTGAGGGTTCTGTATCAGAACAAATCTTGTCAGTCAACAGTTTTAAATATCATCACATCATGAGCCTATTTTTGGGGCACAGAATCAGTGGTTTTTGCTAAAGATAGCAAATTTGATTCTATCATCATCAAAGAACATTTACGAGCCTTGGAAGGCTATCTGCACACATCAGAGGTCAAGAAAGATCAAGACTCTTAAAGGATATGAGATTGATCTTAATTCAGGATTATCTTCTATTATTTTGGATCTAATTTGATTTTCTGTTTTTAGAATATTTGATCCATCTTTTTAGGATCTTAAAACTGCTCAGTAAAGGCTATAAAGCCTGGGATTTCAGTCTGAGTAAGGGTTCGATTCTGGATACAGTAATACTCTTTTTGTACTCAGACATTTAATTGCTAATACAGATTACAGGTTCCTTTCCATTTTGGTATCAGTTTTTCATATTTCTTCTTCACTATTATCTTGTTGTCAAACCTTGAATAGTTGTTATCCTATTGTTTGGTTCATGACATTATAATCAGTTTCTTTAGTTGTTTATTAGACCCTGCTTTGCACTGGTTTATGAACAATCTTTTCTTCATCCACTGAAAGCTATTTTACTGTTTAACCAATCTTGGGGAGCACTGTCTATTTGTTTATCATTTTGATGTCTGAATGCCATAAGCTGAATTGAGTTATCCCATTGATCCATATTTACAAAATACAAAAACATTCATTTCTTAAGTTACCAAGCACCTTTGGTCTGCAACCACAAAGGGTTTCTTGGAGTGATAACAGGTTCACTCCCCACCTAGTTTGGTGTGCTCACACAAGTCTAGCAACAACCCTCTCCATGGAGTACTCTACTTGGTTCAGGAGTGCAATGCATGCAAGAGCCAACATCGATAGTGACATAGCTAGCCACCTCTCCTTCTAGCCAAGAATGATAATTTATCTAGACTTGAATTGGGTATCACAATGGAGAAACATCATGGGTAGTGAATTGATGACAGATGAGACCTTGCTCTACCTCCTAATAATCCATTTCTTAATGGGTGGGGTCCAAACCTAGAAAAATGCAACTTTATATCTTTTATAGCCTCGTGGACATAAACTGGATGGTTGGTGTTGGCTTGTAATTTTTTTTATAGGATGCATGCATATATCACCTTTTTAATAAAGTATAAAGGAATCATTTTAGGCATTGTTTAACTATTCTGTGATTTCCCCATATATGACCAAAAAGGGTCAAATCATGACAAAAAAAGGTGAATCCATGACCAAAATGGATTGAAATTGTAGAATAGTTAGACAATACCATCATATTTTTAAAATAAGAAGGATAATTGAGATGTTTTATAATGGTTGGCCTTGAATATAATGTATGAGGTTGTTTGCTCACTCATTCTCAAAAATTAGGTCACCCAGGCGAGTAAAATCATAAAGATGGGTAACACTTTTGCTTGTTTTATGAGAAAAAAAAGTATATTTTACAGGTTCTTCAACTTATGATAAACAAAAGTATTTATTTATTTATTTAGAATTTCACTTTACACTAAAAACAAAACTTGTGAATAATTTTGTTATCTTTCTACTCACTATTTTTCAAATTTTTTTTATTGAGATTTGATATGTCAATTTGGCAATTGTTTGACAGTATGTTCCTTAAAAATGAAGGGAAAGATAATGAGTTACATTTCCCCCCCACAATGTATCCATTATTAAACTTTTTTTTTTGACAAATAAAATATACTGCAACAATCTACAGAGACTCTATTTTTTGATGACTATAGTTTTGAATCTAACAGATCAATATTATAATTTCTAGATTTTTTTGAAGTTGACCAATATGAAAAAGTTGCATATTTTAAACACATGTTTTCCCCCACCATGTATCTATCTTAATTTTTACTTAAAAACAAAATCTAAAAATACCCTTTTGAAGAGAACAATTTAAGGATTTTGAATATAAAATTTCCATAATTTTCCACTGTGTATTTTTAGAGATATGGATTTTTCATTTCACTGAATCATAATGTCACTTGAAAATATTATGCAGTGATTTTTTAATAAAATTAGATAAAAACAATGAAAATGAAAAAAAAAATTATATCTAATGAAAGTAGATTCAACTTTTAAAATGTTGGTATCAATTCCAAAACTAAATTCTGAGTATTTGCAGGAGTCTGCTACCTCCAAAGTTCAAGTAAGCTGTAGAGAATTCGCAGTTTCCTGCAAATAGTCCCATTTGCAAGTTTTCGACCGAAAAGTATTTTTGTTCAGCCGAAACCTATTTTTTAACGGAATTTGTTAAAATTTTAGCTGAAATATGCTTACCACAGGAAAAAAAATTCATCGGGAAAATATTGTACACGACTGTCGAGGGCACCGTCAGGGCATCGCTCAATTTGACGTGTGAACTTTCGACCGAAAAATCCTATCTTTCAGCCTAAAAAAAGAAGAGTTCAACCGAAAAAATGCTGCTAGGAATTTTGGAGACTCAATTCTCACAAAAGTGTTACCCACCTTGTGTATAATGTATGAGGTTGTTTGCTCACTCATTCTCAGAAATTAGGTCACCTAGGCACATGTTGAATTGGTCATCTTTGATCACTATTCTAGGTGTGATGCTTTCTTTTACTTAGTCATACTTGATCACTAAGTTATCCTTCACATGAGCCCTATCAACTGTGAAGTTGCATTGACTATGTGGTGCAAATGATTGATTGATGTAACTAATGTATAATAAGTGTTGGAACTATTGACATATGCATTGATGTGTAACTAAACTATGTTGGAATAAGTTGAAATTGGTATTTTTTCAAAATCACAGGTTATTTAAATAAATAATAACTTAAATAATATTTAGAGTTCCAATGGTGCCCAAGATGCGGTTCCTTTGCATCGGCCTATAACGACCTTTTTTTACCTTTTGTTCTTTGTTTTTTTGTTGGGTTGTAGGTGTGGTCATCCTTTGTCTGTTCCTGTAAGGTTCTGCGTGTCCTTTGTTTATTATAGCATGCATGGGGGGTTTTTTCGTTGATCACTCGGTGGTAGAGGTGGTTATGAAGATCCTCCCTTTATCTTTTTTTTAGATTGTGTGGTGTTCGTTGTTGGGCTCACGTTTGTGATTGGGGTTGCATGGTAGTTCAGAAAATGTGTGCGTGGATTTGGGTTCGTTGCTTTTTTTTTCCACTCTAGTTCACTCCTGGATTTGCAGTTTCTCTCTCTGGTTTTGTTGGTTTGTTCAGGGTTTGATGTATGCTCAGATCTAGTTCCATTTGGTGGTTGTTGATGAATATCTCTTCCTCATATCATTTGAGGATTTTTTGCCAGAGCTTTGAGATCTTTATTTTTTGGGCATGCAATGTTGGGCTCTGGGCACTTTGAGGTCCTATTGAGGGCGTGCATATTTTGGTATTCTCTTTTGTTGTTGTTTTTGTTGATCATGGTTTTCAATGGTGTCATTTCTATCTGTTTTTGTTGATGTGAGAACTTCATACTGCTCTAACCTGGTCCATCTAACCTCTAGGTTTTTTTGTTGGGACTACTTTTCCAGTGATTTTTATTGTGGCGAGGTTACTTGAATCTGGTATTTTTCCGGCCTCTTTGAGGTTTTTTTTGCCAGCTCCTATTATTGTATTTTTCATTGTGTCTTATCAACTGTCTTTTGGCCCCCTTTGGGTTTTTATTTTTTTAACTCTTTACCCTTGATTGGGTCATGCTTAAGGCACCTACATAATGTAATTTGGATCTCTTCGAATGAATAGAATTAAGTTTATTTTCGTGGAAAAAAATTATTTAGAATTACAATGACATGTTAATTTAGAAAGGGGATGGACTTAAATCCATGTGAAGAAGAAGATATGAGTGTTGGCACAGGGGCATACCCAGGGTTCAATGCTATAACAATGCACCAACAAAACCCTAACTACTAGCCCTTTCGGCAACACCTGTGAAGAAGATGAAGTCTCACCTAAGGTAGAGGCAGGGGTGGTTGCAGGACTCAAGTGTCTGCAACCTTAGTTGGGACACAGATATGTGATTGTACTACTTAATAAATCAATTAGCACCTTCAATTCTTTAACATGAAATCATTATCTACTTCGGTGGTAACACAGAGCCTTGCGGTATTAACAGTAATCTACCATATACAAGCACTTAGCATAAGTAAAATAGGTCAGATGTAACTGATCAAGAAATGAGCATATTCATGTACATTAGATCTAACATTCTAGACATCATTAGCACTGACCATAAGCATATCTATCTAATCATCTCAAAGCACTAAGCAAAGAAGACATAAACACATTCAGGCAAGAACCAAGAAAGATAACATAGTGTTTACATGGTTCACCCCCCTCCTGGGGATATGTCCACCAACTCTTCTTATTTATTGCCTTTAGTCAATTTGTTACAGCACAGAGCCTCAAACCCTTACTCTGCATAGGACAGAATATCTGCGCAACTCGCTAGATCCTTCTTCCTCGCGTTATAGCACTAAGCCTTTCACAATTTGTCACGGCTACTTGCACTTAGCTCTACAAGTCTCTTACAATCATGCACAAAGCATCCAAAAACCCTACTTTCAATTAGCATACATTCACATCACTTAGATCTAGCACTTAGCCTTTCATTCGTCTCCTCTCTCTTCCTAGCATAGGAATCTATTTATATATACAAAAATAGGCCTAAACATGGGTAAACCCATGGGCTGACATCCCTTTCCTGTTACATATTCCCAAAAACTCAAAAAGAGTCCCAAAAGGGGGCCCAGATCCTGTGATCTCCACTTCGTCTTACGCTCCTCCTTCGATAGGTTGTTGAAGTCCCAACATAGGTCAACATGACCAAGAAACTCCCAAAACTTGGTCAAGGGCCAACAGGCCCCCAACATTCACTTGTGACTCATCCAAAGTCACTCTAGTCTGAGTAGTTCTTCCTCGAACCCCTCAAGCTTGGCCCGAGCTTCTTCAACTTGTTGCTTTGTTGTGGCCTTTTTCTCGGTGAACTCTTAGATCACTGCATCATTCACCAGTCCTTCCAGGCATTGTTCTGCTGTGAGGATGACCTAGTCTAGCTCTGCTCCTTACCTCTCAACCTCTATAAACAACAGACATGCCATGTCTTTCATAGGTTTAAGTCGTTGAGTGACTTCCATCACTTTGCTTTGAATCATATGAATCTACTATTGAGTTGTGCATTGTTCATGAGATCTCTTCATTCTATCTACTGCTGACAGGGCCTTCAACTGTGCTTGTAGTGTATCCGCATGTTGTTTTTCTTCCTGGAGATGTGACTCCAGCACCTGTATCTGGATTCTCTGTAAGGTTTTCATATGTCTGGGCACTCTGGTTAATTAGTTGCTTGCACTCCAAGGCAAGAGCTTTTAATCTGCTAACTGCGCTATGAGCAGTTGCTTCTCGCTAGTCTCTTATATCCTAAGGGGTTTCGGGTATAGTCCAGAGCTCTAAATATGCAATGCATTGTTGTAGCTTTTGGATTACCTCTTCCAGTTGTGCCACCTGCTATGGGACTCGTTCTTCGGTCTGTACTTCGACGATTGTCATAGAGAGAATTTCTTTGTTGACTCTTTCCTTAACTTCAAGTTGCTTGGTGAGCAACTGTTCCTTGCTTTGTTGTAGCTCTTCTTTCTCTTCATCCCATTTCTCTTGTAGAGTGAGATTTTCCTTTTCTGCAACACTTATTTGGTCCTCAAGGTCTTTCTGTACTTGCACTAAAGCCTGGGTGGATTTTTTTGTTTTTTCCTGAGCTCGTCGAAGGTGAGCTTCAACTATATCAGCAATCCGGCATAACTGAGCAGGCTCATCACCTGGTTTTGGTGTTCCAACTGTTAAGGGCGCAGTGGATATTGCGCAGCTAGACTGTAGTGCCTGATGCACTTCTTGAAGCTCAGCCTTGATGAGACTAAACACCTCCTCCTGCTTAGCTTCTTGCTTCTCTGATATCTTCAGTGAAGCATCATTCAATGCAGTGACGATGAAGTCGAAGTCATCCGAGGTTAGAGTGGTCTCAAACTTGGTTCTAGTTTCTTTCATTTTCTTCCTTGAAGAGGGTTTCGGAGGGGAAACCTTCCTTTTCTTTGAGGGATCCTCCTCGTCTCTTGGTGATGTAACCTCACCTTTCTTCTTCTCTACTTTTGTGCCATTACCCCCTTTCTCGGTTGAAATAGACGCGATCTTTATGGATGCGTTGTCTAAATCGTCAACCTCTTCGGTCTTCTTTATATTGCTAGGTCTAGTTCTATCTGACGTAGTTTCGGGGCTATTAATATTGAACATCTCTATGGGGTCCACTGGAACAAGGAGGTTCTTCGAGCATTCCTTGGTAATCTCCTCCAAGTCATCCTCCGTTAACTTGTAGTATGACTGTAGTTGTTGGTGATGCTCATCAGCGCGCGCTGTGATGTAGATGAAGTGGCGGTCCGCACTGAATTTCATCAATGGCCTAAATCTGTGAGGTATGTTTGGGGTTATGTGAGGCATGGCCTAGATGGATACCTTCAACTAGTTATAATAAGTTTGGAAGACGAAATTTGATTTCCACTGCTTGTTCATGTTGCTGGAATACCATAGTGTACTGAACTTCGCTGCCAGTGGTTCAAAGGGTTCAACATCTGGGAAGGTTGCACCTTTCGACATCTCCCATGCGATGAAAGCAATTAATATGAGAAGCCAGCTAAAATGTAACTCTTACCCTTGGTCCTGCACTTCCCTGCAATCCAGTTCTAGCTGGTTCACCTAGTATTTGGCCCAATTCATATGTAGGCCCTCCGCGCACCTCCCTGCGAGGTCGACTACAAATTCGGTTACTTGGGTCGATCGGTTCTTGCGAACTAGCTTGTCTGCGATCAACTGACAGGCAAGGTGCACTATGCTGCTCTAGATAGAGGCTACCTTGTATCCTCATGTGCCATTCTCTACATTTCCGTAAGTATCCTTTATCCTCTGGGCGAGATCACAATCTGTGGTCTTTCTTGGGTAGAAATCCTGAGGGTTGGGGCCCTGCATGCTTAGCCTTGTGATCCGATTGATCAAATTTGGATCCACTATGATACAGCGATTCAACCATAAGTATCCTCCATGATAGCAAGACAACAACAACTTGATGCACTCGTTCACTTCTTGATGCCTCCCGAAGTGAGGAATCTTCATTACATTAAGTAGGTTTGACTGCGTGAGGTTCTGGGTCCATGATTGAGTGATAATCTTGGAGTTCTTTCCTTTGGTTCACGTCAGATACTTATGAGGGGCCAGCATACTGTAAACCTTCCTATCACCGAGGTTGAAGTCACTGAACTTCAACGCAGTGAGCTTATCCTAGTCGTCATGAACTGCGCGCACTTCTTTTGGAAGGTACACAGTGATCAAAGCATACTCAAATTTGTGGGGTACACTATCATGATTGATGGAACCGCTCAGAGGTGGTAGATAAGCAGGTAGAATGCTCAGAATCAACTTAGCATTCATTATATCGTCTCTATGCTTAGTGCGATTCTCATCGGATGGTTGGGATGGACCGGCTCGAGCAGTGGAAGGAGAGGGCTACATTCCTCTCGTCGACGATTCTTGTACATCTGTAGACAACCCTCGCTCCGACATGACTCTCTTTTTCATCAAGTCGATCAAAACTTCCTTAGCGGCTTTCTCTGTAGTGCTCAATGCTTCCGACATATGCACTCTTGGTAAACAATTCACGGTATTGGGGAACAACTCAGACATGGTAATGAGATAGAGAATGAGAGCACAATAATCACTATATAAACTCGGCCTAGTCCGTGGGTTCAAATTATTGATTTGGAAAAAGTGTTCTCGATGAATGGTGCAACGAGCTAAATAGGTAATTCGAAAATGGTTGGCTTGCAATGGGTATGATCCTCCATTAACTCCTGTTCGATCCATTATGGCACAGTCCAACAGTCGGATGCCGAACCTTTATTTCTTGTCTATCCGTTCGGAGTGTAAGTCGAATGGATATATTAGCACCAACGGCTATCACTTCGTCATGGCGAAGTTCCATGTGTCGTTGTTCTGATATCTCAGCGAAGCTCCAATTCTTCAATTTTTCTTTCTGCAAGGTCTCCTCTAGAACCTCCTGTAACTTTTCAGTATTAGCCCTTTTCTTTCTTAACTTTCTACACTTCTTTCTAGTGAGCTTCGTCTCGGTAATGCTTTTCTCGTTCTGATTCTTTTCTTCTTTGGTCTTAGTTACTTCGCGTTGTTGAAATTCTTTCCTAGGGTTCCTAGATAATACTTATTCTATGTCTGGGATAGGTAATTCAATCTCATGAGGATCCTCTAGTGTTCTTTTACCTTCGACATCTGGGTTGCTAGTATTAAATATCTTCGATCTGCTCTTCTGTTCCTCAATCAAGTGTGCGATCCTTCTAGTCATAAAGTCTTTTAACTCTTGCTTCTTCTGTTCCAAAACTTCTTCTTCTTCCTTTCATCTGGCTTGATCTCTATCAATCCAAGGTTTTCCTATTAGCATGGTAAATGGGGCGTTGTCTTCAACAAATTTAATAATCTCAAAGTCTTCTTCTGTCGAAGTTCCATTGGCAGTCATAGGTATCCGAGCGAGCCTTCCACATAGGTTTACTAGCTTTCCTCTAAATAAACTTATTCCTCCTAGTGAAGGGATCATAGCAGGCCTTCCTATAGCTTCCCAAGTTCTCTCTGGTATAATTCATCTATGTTTCCTCATCCAGAACATAGTCAATGTCAAAGTCCCGTATTCTTGATTCGATGCATTCCTTTTCTTTGAAGATCTCTAATAAGCTGACATGTCGGTGGTCATTCAGGGTTTCTTTTATTTGTATCAATACTTTCTCGGATTCTTTTTGGGGTTCTTCCTTTTCTGGATCTTCCTTAGGGTTCTCTTGATTCAAATTCATTCCTTTAATCTTAGTGATCATTCTAGGGCAATCCAACACTTCATGGTCCATAGCCTTACAACAAAGACAACTAGGTCTTCTACCAGGGCATTCCTTAGCAAGATGTCCTGGTCTTCTACAACTATAACAGAGGGTTAATCCTCTCTTTCTTTTAAATGATCTCCAGCTTCTTATGTACTACGCACTAGGATCGTATGAGCTAACCTAAAACAAATTCTTTCTAGGGTCCTGCATCCATTTGTTAGTCCAAACATTCTTTTTATGCATAGGTATAACATATCTTTCATGATTCTTATCAGATTTATTCATATCAAATATTTTTTCATCTATTGGTGCCCTATTTTTTAAGCTAGGACAAAATCTATCAAACATACCTAGATCCATACTCTAGAAACAAAAATTTCCACTTATCTTACTTTTACAGAGCATAAAGCTTTCAGATCTAAGACTTTTTTTTTTTTTTTTACTATTCTTACCTTTATCAGAGCACAGAGCTTGCAAATCTTACCTCTTTTAGTCAAAAGTTTCCACTTTTACCTTTCTTAGAGCACAAAGATTTTAGATCTTGCTTATTTTCTTCAGATTCGAACTCCATTCTTCAGATCGAGCTTATTTCCTTCAGATATGGCCTTCTCTTTTTAGCACAGATCTTTTCAGATCAAGTAGAATACTGCGCACTAGGGAAAAAATCTACGCATAGAGCTTTTACAATTTCAGGATGAATCTTTGCACAGAGCTTCCTCTTTCTCATTTCCCAGCAATCACAGTTTCAGGTCCCGACAACGGAACCATTTTTTGGCACAGGGGCAGACCCAAGGTCAAGCGCTATAACAATGCACTAACAAAACCCTAACTACCGACCCTTTCGGCAACACCTGCGAAGCAGATGAAGTCTCACCTGAGGTAGAGGCAGGGGTGGTTGCAGGACTCAAGTGTCTGCAACCTTAGTTGGGACATAGATCTGCGATTGTACTACTTAATAAAGCAATTATCACCTTCAGTTCTTTAACATGCAGTCATTATCTACTTCACTGGTAACACAGAGCCTTGCGGTATTAACAATAATCTACCGTATACAAGAACTTAGCATAAGTAAAATAGGTAAGATGTAACTGATCAAGCACTGAGCATATTCATGTACATTAGATCTAACATTCTATACATCATTAGCACTGAGCATAAGTAGATCTATCTAATCATATCAAAGCACTAAGCAAAGAAGACATAAACACATTCAGGCAAGCACCAAGCAAGATAACATAGTGTTTACATGGTTCACCCCCCTTCTGGGGCTACGTCCACCAACTCTTGTTCTTTATTGCCTTTAGTCAATCTGTTACAGCACAGAGCCTCAAACCCTTACTCTGCACAGGACAAAACATCTGTGCAACTCGCTAGATCCTTCTTCCTCACATCACAATAGTAAGCCTTCCACAATTTGTCACGACTACTTGCACTCAGCTCTGCATGTCTCTTACAATCATGCACAAAGAATCCAAAAACCCTACTTGCACTTAGCATACATTCACATCACTTAGATCTAACACTTAGCCTTTCATTCATCTCCTCTCTCTTCCTAGCCTAGGCATCTATTTAAATATACAAAAATAGGCCTAAACATGGGTAAACCCATGGGCCGACATCCCTTTTCCGTTACATATTCCCAAAAACCCAAAAAGAGGCCCAAAAGGGGGTCGAGATCCCGTGATCTCTGCTTCGTCTTGCGCTCCTCCTTCGACAGGTTGTCGAAGTCCCAATATAGGTCAACATGACCAAAAAACTCCCAAAACTTGGTCAAGGGCCAACAATGAGTAATAATGCAAAATGAAATCTCGACATAGGGATATGTCATTGTAACAATATAGCTTTACTATGATGTTAGTACTAAAGTGAGGACGAATATCTTTAGATTAACATAAGCTTTGCACCACAAAACTAACTTTTAAATTGACAAAACTTTTGGTGTGAATAATGCTTTATAAAACATATTCATCTCATAATTATTATATACAAAATTATTTACAACACACATGGACACACACCTAATGAAACTATTAGCACACATACAATTGAAAAGAAAATTATTAATGTGGAATAAAATTAAAATATTTGTTTTACAAGTGTTATATATGAAATCATATATAAGATTATTTACAATATATACATGAAACAAAAATATTATAAATCAAATAATTAAAAAAAAATATTAATGTGTAATAAAAATATTATTATAATAAAATATCTTGTAACATCACATAGATTATAATTACAAGTCATATATGACCCAAAAAAAAAAAAATTATTACCAAAACTATAACGATATAAATAAAAAAATGCTCTCACAAACTTACACTTAGAATTGACTTTCAAATTGAAAGAAATGACTCATACCTAATCTACTCTGTCTGTAATAGATTTACAATATATTATTATAATAAAATATCTTGTAACATCACATAGATTATAATTACAAGTCATATATGACCAAAAACAATATGTTACCAAAACTATAACGATATAAATAAAAAAATGCTCTCACAAACTTACACTTAGAATTGACTTTCAAATTGAAAGAAATGACTCATACCTAATCTACTCTATCTGTAATAGATTTACAATATATTATTATAATAAAATATCTTATAACATCAGATAGATTATAATTACAAGTCATATATGACCAAAAAAAATATGTTACCAAAACTATAACGATATAAATAAATAAATGCTCTCACAAACTTACACTTAGAATTGACTTTCAAATTGAAAGAAATGACTCATACCTAATCTACTCTATCTGTAATAGATTTACACTCAATGAAAACAAAGGACATGAAAACATGTGGAGGAGAGTCATACGTGTGGGAAAGATGAGAAAAGACAAATAAAGTAAGAAAGAAGTTGTGTTTTTTTTGTCATTCTTTTGTATATAACCAACTCAGATTGATTTGTAAAGCATTTATACAGATGTCACTATAAGAATATATCTTCTAACATCACATAGATTATAATTACAAACTATACATGATTTACAAAATATGATATAAAACTATTCACAATATAAATATTACAATGATGAAAAAAAGTTATCATATCAATTCAAAAGATGATATAAAACTATTTACAAAAAGTTATCATATCAATACAAAAGATGATATAAAACTATTTACAATAGGAATATATGAATATTAGAATGAGTGAAAAAGTTATCACATCAATTATAATTTTATATTTTTTTTTTATAAAAAATTTCGCTTTATATTATATCATAATATAAATTGTTTTTTTTTCTTTTACATATGATCATTCACAAAAAAAACTCAGATAATATTTAAAAGGGGTCTCAAAAGCCTAGAGTATTACCCTCTCTTTACAACAAGTTCATAAAGCACAACCAGAGTTGGAAATTCCAACATAGTTGGTGAAAGTCTCCATAAGGATATCCAAAAAAAAACCTATTAAAAAACACAGCACAAAAAGCCTCCATCAATGCTCCAGAGAAAACAGCCGCACAACAGGAGTAAAGGTAGAGGTCGATACAACAAATGGATTCTGAAACTCCACCTCCCACAGAGCACCTCCACATCGCAGGCCCTCGGGGAAATGCCCCTCTGCCATCACCGTCGGACCCAACAACCATTGCGTCGCTCTGCAAGTTGCATGCCTAGGAATCTCCCACCCTTGTCCACACTTTCCCATTGCCGCACCCTCGCCCTCGCCCGCAACCATGTTCTCCCTGGAAGTAACCCACACCTTCACAACGCTCACCCATCTCCAAGGTATACAGGGATACGGCTAGCAAACCCTAGCCGCAGAGCCCCCTGTTAGAATAAAGCTTACTTTAGGAGACTAGATTGGGTTGGTTGAAGATTCGTAGGAGGTTGTTGAGATATCTTCTCAACCACTCCCTCCAAATATGGAACCAGTTGAATCTGAATCCAGCTATATATTTACCTATGTATGTGTGTAAGAGAGTAGTAATACAATCTATTGTTTGTGTGTTATTCCTGTGCAATGGCTGCTCTTCCAATTTCTATTTTGGTATCAGAGCCTAGTTAGGCTTAATCCCTCGCGGGAGTTCTTAGGAAGATGTGAGAGCCATAAATCGTAATCCTATGTAAATAGATAGGATTAGTGCGTGTGAATGTAGAAGAATTTTTTATTTTTTTTAGAGATTGCTGTAAGTTTCTATGCAGGTTGATTTGCTACTGTTGAAGGAAGAAGGTGATAATTTACTGTTGTTGTTGTTAAGTGGCAATCTGGACAAAGACTAAGACACTGGTGCAGTTGGACAACGTGGAGCACTCTCTTGACAGTAATTTGCATGATGTGGCATCCAATGAATTGATTTGGCATCATGCATCACACCGAGATCTCTTTGCTACACCTTGAAATGACTTGGTAGATCGTTGGTGCGTGGATCGATTGGTAGGTCATCGTGGACGACTGAGGAGATCCGAGTCTGCTTGATCTATGCATTGAAGCTCGAGATTGATTGATAGATTCTGATGCGTTTTGAATGAAACCCACGACAAGTCAACTGACGAATGCAACCAAGAAAGGACGAACCTGGCATCATTATTACTTTAGTTTCTCTCAAGGGAGGACAAAATGAGCTTAAGCAGATCCAATTCAGCCGAGAAATATTCAACAACTAGCAAACTCAAGGTTGGTGGGCTGAAAATTGTGATAAAATCATGGAGCTTTACAATGTCCATGCGCATATCAAGGACAAGCCTGCTGTTGTTTCGACTCTCTGAGATTTGAGGATGAGAGAGATTCCAAGATGCAGGAATCCGGAGCTGACAGTCCTGTAACGCCACAGATGCGAAACAAGACTCTTCTTCCAGGAGGTTCACATGCATCAACAAGGAGTTCTTTTCACGATACGAATCGGTCGGGCGACTTGTAGAGTAAAGACAATTCTTGTTACGAGACCGAAGTTCAACAAAATGGTTTCTGGTTATTTTAGTAACGGCAAATTGATCAAGGTCACTTTGTTGCATGGTGATTGAAGTGTGCTGACCACCATAGAAGACAGAGGTGAACTGTCCATCTCACGTTTCTGCCGCGACTGGGCAATCTGCCTGCCTTGCATCGATTTATCATTTGTTTGTTGTGCTTTCTACTTTCTTATTGCTGCCTATACTGACGGAGAAATTGAAGCTGCCTGTGCATTTGTTATATATATATATATATATTATGTGAAATTTATTGTGTAAAGAAGAACCAATTATTGAATAGATTTACACAATTTAAAATAACGGTTCTCGACATTCTTCGGTGCCGAGAGAATGTATCGCTAATTTGATTGTGAGAACCTGTTATATGTTGTAGACTCTTGTTGTACTTCGGTGCTCCAAGATCGACAATTACAGGTCACCTTTCCCTGGTGAGTTTAAAGTTTTGTGTGTAAGTGTCTATGTAAAAATAAAAACTTGTATTTTGATGCAAGTTGGTAGCCCCAGTATCAAGTACATTGTTTTTATTGGAAGTCACCTTGTGTAAAGGAATGTTGAGGAAATTCCGTATCCAAACTTTTCTTCTAGATACTGAAGGATAGCCAAAAGCAAAAAAATCCGACAGATGAAGGCAAGTTCATAGAATGCATCAATAGTTGTCAACTTTTATCATGGAAGCCCCGATGAGCCAAGTTGTCAAATTGTCCAGTATACAAGTGCAAGAAAGATGGTCAGAGACGTTTTGACTTTAAATGTGTCGATGGAAATCTCGAAGAAGAGGAAGAAGAAAGAGCGGAAGCCATGTGATTGCAGAGTGAGTTTCATTGCTGAGGAAGACCAGACAGACAGACGAAAGTTCAAGTGTTGTAATTTTTTGTAATTGTGATTAAGTATTGTAATTTGTAAAGTAAGCATTAAGGGAGGGTGTTAGAATAAAGCTTACTTTAGAAGACTAGATTGGGTTGGTTGAAGATTCATAGGAGGTTGTTGAGATATCTTCTCAACCACTCCCTCTAAATATGGAATCGGTTGAATCTGAATCCAACTATATATTTACCTATGTATGTGTGTAAGAGAGTAGTAATACAATCTATTGTTTGTGTGTTATTCCTGTGCAATGGCTTCTCTTCCAATTTCTATTTCCCCCGCCCAATCTCAGTTGGCCTTCAAAACCCTATCGCCGCCTCTACCTTCTCGCTCTGCATTACCACGTGGTCTCCCACCGTTTGCCTACAATTAAGAACCCAAGTAATAAGTCATAACCAACGCCACGAGTCTTTCCACTATAGCCTTACACTTAGAAATGACTTTCAAATTGAAAATAACTTTATATAAATGACTAAGACCTAATTTGCTCTATTTGTAAAGGATTCACATTCATTGAAATCAATGATAGAAAAACGTGAAGGAGAGGCACACGTGGAAAAGACGAGAAAGGACAAACAATGTAAGAAAGAAGTTGCATTTCTTGTCATTCTTTTGTATAGGAGTCTACGACCAACTCCTGTCGATTCACAAGGCACATAAAAAAATATGTGATTTGTATTTTAAAATTAATATTAAAATTGATAAAAAAAAATAAATTTTTTTGGTTTTAAATTAAAATAAATAAAAAAGAAAAATTTGTGATTTGTATTTTAAAATTCATATTGAAATCGATAAAGATTTTATTTTTATTTTAAATTCAAAATAAAAAATTTATAAAATATTAAATCCAAAGTATATATATATATATATATAAGGTTGAAGGAACACTAAGTAAATAAATAACTATAGTACAGTATTTATGTAATTAATTAACATTATGTTATTAGGAAGAACATTATTACACATTTACTCATTATTATAAAATAAGTGGTTGCATATTATGTATCATCAGAACCTACACTTTTACAACATGTCAAATATTTATCCATTAACTTGCTTTTGGGTCTGTTAGATGGTTCTACTTTTTTTTTTACGGAGCCTCCCACCTTGTCGTCACTTTCGACAAAGGTTGACATTGCGAGTGGTGGGCTCACTGTTGGTACTCTGTTTTCAGGGTATTGTCCCTGTGAGGGACAGGGCTCATTACCTAGTACTATTTAGATTCTACGTGTGGATGATGTTACCCTCGGTTCTTCAGATCGGGAAATACAACATAGCACAGGTTTTAGGGGGGTGGAGAGGGGTGAATGTTCCCTCAGTTCTGTTTTATATTCCTTAGTCCCTGTGCTACAGGAAATGCCCGAACCATTGCCTCTACCTACTTTTAGAGGTAAGACTGTTGTAACACAAGTTTTGTCTAATGAACCATTGGTCTGTGATGTTACTTTGAGCAAGGAGGGTCATCGTGCATCCATTTGTAAGGGTTTTTCCTGGTCTAGAGGATTGGGATGCGATATTTCTCCGATTAAGACTCAAAGTGATCGTAAGAAAGCTGAGTTTAATCCTCCAGACTCAGATAACATTTCTATCTCAGTTACTGATCATGGGGCGCTTAGAGGCATCAAAGCCCTAGCATGCACTAAGTCATGATATTTTTGTCTCTGAATATCAAGGGAGTGGGGGGTTCCTATAAATTGGCCTCTTTGTGACAACTTCTCCAATTTAATCTTCTGGCCATTATTTTCTTGCAGGAGACACTGGTTGATGAAACCAAGGCTAGAAATTTCTTTTCGAATCTTAGACCTCATTGGTATTCTGTAGCTGTGAGTTCTGTGGGCAAATTTGGGGGCTTGTTGGTGGCTTGGGATCCTTCAAAGTTTGATCTCAAACCTTTTGTTTGTTGTGGTGGTTTACTTGTGACAGGGTCCAATTATGAGCTAAAGGAGCAACTTTGTTTTCTGTGTATGGTCCTTACAGTGACAGAATTTTTTTGGGGGAAAAGTTAGGAGATAGGGGCATCCTATCTCATAAACATCTGATTGTGGCTGGCAACTTTAACTTCACTTTGAGTGAAGGTGAAATCTGGGGGGAGGATGTACAACCCAATCCTTTGGCTTTGTTTCTAAAATATTTGTTTAGGGAAGGCAGACAGGAGGACATTTTTCCAGATGAGTTGGTGCCAACGTGGTGAAATGGAAGCAAGGGCATGGATTGCATTATGAAGAGATTAGACAAGAATTTTGTTGCCTCTAACCTGTTGAGGATTGTTGACAGATATTGGGTGTGGCTGGCCTTTCCCTATATCTCGGATCATGCACTGGTCCTACTGCAACTTGATGGCAATTATCAACATAAAAACTATCCCTTCAAACTAAACTCACGGTGGTTACATCAAGTGGATTTCACTCAGATTGTAAATGAAGTTTGGAAAGATCCAAAATTTATGCAAGAACCAGGTCTGCAAAGAAGATTGGTCTGGAAGCTGAAGAGTTTAAATACTGCAACAAAAAGATGGGTCATTCAGATTAAAAATCAGTCTTCTTTAAAACTAGGTCAATTGGAAGCAAATTTACAGTTGTTGTATCAATGTTCTTTAAAAGACTTAAACAATTAGGATTTGTTGAGCCAAATAAAAGAGTTGGAATCAGAGAGATTGAAACTCTTATCAGCAAAAGAGGACTTATGGAGACAAAGAAGCCAAGCGTTATGGTTAAAGAGCGGTGACCAGAATACCAAATACTTCCATCACTATGCTAGTGATAGAAAAAACATAAAACAGATTTGGGAATTACAAAGTGAGACATGCCAGGAAGTATCGGGTCAAGTTGATTTAAAATGTGAGGTAGTTAAATAATTCAAAAACCTTGGCTCGGCTTCAGGCATCCCTAGTGAAGATCAGACTAAGTTAGCAAGTATATTTCCCAGTTTGGTTACAGAGGAAGATTCCCTACTATTAGAGAGAATGTGCACAAAAGAGGAACTGTTGAATATTCTAAAGGCCTTTACAAAAGATAAATTCCAGGCTCTGATGGTTGGACTGTGGAATTTTTCCTCCATTATTTTGATCTGGTTGGGGAGGATCTACTAAGAATGGTTGAGGATTCTAGGAGGAAGGGTGAGATTATAAAATATTTAAATTCCACTTTTCTTGTTCTTATCTTGAAAGTAAATAAACCAACTTGTTGGCACAGGGGCAGACCCAGGATTCACTCCAAGAGTGCACCAACAAGCCCTAGCTACAGGCCCTTTCGGAAACACCTACGAAGCAAATGTAGTCTCACCCAAAGTAGCTAAGAGGGGGGTTGCAGGACAGAGATGTCTACAACCAGGGGAATATCAAGTTGAACTAATACAACAATAATGCATCATTCATATATCTCTCATCAGCTAGATCTACCCTGCGCAACTATAAATCTGATCTAACACAATAATGCAAATAACAGTATAACAATGACAGAGATCTAGGAATGAATCACACATATGACACAAAATATAAGTGGTTCACCCTCTCTCTAGGGCTACATCCACAGAACTGTGCTTATGATATATTAAGATAAAGCTTACAGTTCTGATTTTCACTCTTAGTCAGTAGATCTTCTCTCTTCTTCTCTCTGTCTCCCATCTTCTTGCGCACCCAGCTACAGGACTTGATCTTCGCACCAGTTGAAGATCTTACAATTCCAGAAGGATCTCACACTTATCACTCCCCTCTCTCACAGTACAATAATCTCTCAACCAACAACAATCAATATCAATACCCAACACTAGTACCGACCCGACCTAGGTCCTCTCGACCTCTATTTATACATTATAGTCCCTCATCGACAGCCTTAGATCGAAACCTAGGTGTCAAAACCTTAATTACCCAAAACCCTACGTGTTTAAAGCCCTAGGTCAACTTGACCCACCTTTTCAGGGCTTCACCAGCCTATCTTTCCTCCCTTCTCGTGCGGTGCTCCAAAGCATCCAATGGTGGATTTTTCTGCTTGCTGATTTGTCCTCGATCCATATTCCTTGTTCATCTGTCATCCTCGATCTCCTCATCCAACAACTTGATTTTCCATACTTCGCTCCAAATTTTTTGCTCTTTTTCTTACTTCGACCCAGTGACAGTCACTATGTCTCCTACACAGTTCACGTTTGACCTTTTCTTCCTCGATCTTTGCTTCCTTCCATAACCAAGGGCCAACAGGCCCCCAACACTCACCTGTGACTTGTCCCAAGGCACTTCAAATCTGATCCTTCCATTTCACTTTGACTTTGGACTGCGCAGCGCAGCCTTTTCTTTCTGCGTTAAGCCTCCTTCCCATCCTTGTGCAGACTATCTTTTCTATGTCTAGTACCCAGTTTCAACTGCACCTGCTACCTAGACCCTTTTCTCCTTAATTTTAATAAGAGATGTGAGGCAGCTGGTTGTCATAATACAACTTCAGCTGACTCCCATTCACTAATCCTTCTTTCTATTCTCCCTTCAATGTCTTCAGCTGTGCAACTCCTCCTTCTGTAACATAGGTGATCTCATATGGTCCAAGCCAATGCATTCTGAACTTCCCTGGATGTCTTATAAATTTATTGTCATACACAAGGACTAAATCACCTTGCTTAAATGCCTTCTTCTTGATGTGTCTGTCATGATAGACCTTCTCTCTTTCCTTTTGTACCTGTTGATGGAATCCTGTAATAAATTTGTCTTCTTCTAGTTCAACCAACTAGGCAAGCCTCTCACGAACAATGCCAGTATCATCCATGTCTGTAAATGAAGCAATTCTTAGGCTTGGTACTAAGGACTCCATTGGGACAACAACTTCGAGACCATAAACCAACTTGAAAGGGATCTGCATTGTTAATTTCTTGCAAGTGGTTCTATAAGCCCATAGTACTGTTAGTACTTTTAAATCCCAGTCATCCATGTTCACACTGCAAATCTTTGTCAATGTTGTCTCCAAGATTTTGTTGAATGCTTCAACTGTTTTGTTTGCTTGTGAATGGTAAGGTGTACTCTTATGATGGTGAACTACAAATTCTTCAGTCAAGGTTTCAATTGTCTTGTTGATGAAATGAGTTCCTTGATCGCTCATAAGGGTCTTAGGGCATCCAAACCTGGTTATTATGTCATCAAATATAAAATGCGCAGTTGTAGTTTCACTACAGTCCTTGACTGCTCTTGCTTCGGCCCATCTAGTCAGGGATTTTGTCACAATGATAATGTACCTTGTTCCTGTGCACTTCCCTGGTGGGTTTATAGGTCCCATGAAGTCAATGGCCCACTTTTCAAATGCTTGTAGGGTCATCTATGGTGCTAGTGGAATTTCATCTCTTCAGGATGGTTTTCCAACTCTCTGGCATACATCATAGGCTCTCGTATACTCTTTAGCATCTCTTTGTAAAGTAGGTCATCAAAGGCCAGCTCGCAGAACCTTCTGCGCAGTTGTTTTCCCTGCGTAATGTGCTCCTGTGATGCCTTCATGAGCTTCTGCGAGGATCAGCGGGAGCTCTGCCTCCATCACACATCTTCTTAGTATCTCATCAGGTCCCATCTTATATAGCTGAAAATCTATCAGTCAAAAGTCTGCAGCACACACCACTAGTTGTTTCTTCTAGGAAATTGTGTATTCACTTAGAGCCATTCCTGTTGATAGGAATTGGACTATGTCTGTGAAGTGGTCATCCATTTTCCTAATGGTGAGCAGCTATGCATCCAGTAGTGTATCTTCCAGACTGGTGGGTTATTCACCATCTTCCAACCTCAACAGGTGGTCGGGCCCCTTGTTCATTCTTCCTGGCTTGACTATGATCTCAAAATCATATTCTTGAAATAGGAGAAGCCATCTGCATATTCGCCCCCCAACACTAGCTTGTTGACTAAGTACTTCAACGCAGAGTGATCAGTAAACATTTTAAAGTGTCCTCCTAGTAAGTAATGGTGGAGTTTTTGCAGCGCGTACACCATGGCTAATCCTTCTCTCTCTGTAGTAGTGTAATTGATTTCAGTTGTGCTGGAAAATGCTAATCGATGGCCAATCTCCCCTTCTCTAGGTTGTGCCAATACTTCTCCTAATGCAATAGAAGATGCATCGACATGCACATGAAATTATCTGCTCCAGTCTGGAAAGACCAGAATGGGTGCAGTCACCTTCTTTTATTTTAGTGTGTCGAAGCTCTGCTGGCATTCGTTTGTCCAACCAAACTGATAGTCTTTCTTTAATAAATTCTCCATTGGCGCAGTAATTTGAGCACATCTTTTGATAAATTTCCTGTAATAGCCAGTATGTCCTAGTGCAGTGCGCAGTTGTTTGACTGAAGTAGGAAGCAGTAAGTCGACTATAATTGCAATTTTTGATGGATCAATCAGCAATCCTTGCTTGCATACAATATGTCCTAATAATACTCCAAATGGTGAGAATAAGATGCACTTCTTCAAATTTAAATCAATTTGACACTTCCTACATTTTTCCAACATTAGTCTTAGACATTCAATATGATTTTTTAGCAAACTAAAAACAGTCCAGTGATCAAAATAGGCTTCTAAAAACTTATGCAAAAATTCTGTGAACGCTTCGACCACCACCCTGGAGAAGATGGTCGAGGCATTCTTCAGTCCAAATGGAATCACTGTGTATTGGTAGGATCCCCATTCTGTGGCAAATGTGGTCTTATTGTGGCCCTCCTTGGCAATCCAGATCTGATGGGATCCTGAAAACCCATCTGTAAAAGAATATACATCCTGGCCTCCCACATTATCCAACACTTCATCTGTGAATGGTGTAGGGAAACGATCATGCAAACAAGCATCATTCAGCTTCCTGAGATCTACACAGATCCTGATCTCTCTTGTCTTCTTGTCTTGCACCACCATAGGGCTAATCCACTCCGACTCTTCGACAGGTTCAATAATCCCTGCTTCTAACATTCTGTCGAGCTCAATCTTCACTTTTTCCTTATATTTCAGGTTCAATATGTAGGGTCTTTGCTTGAATGGCTTCGCATCTGATTTCAAAGGTATTCTCATTTCTCCCATAGGTCCTTTGATACCCTTCATATCAGTGAACTTGGTCGGAAACAAGTCTTGATACTCGTGCAGTAATTCTGTAATTTTTTCAATGGTAGCAGCATCCCAGTAATCTCCAACATTGGCAAGCTTCGATGTCTCCTCTGTCCCAATATTGACTTTCTTTATCTTGATTGTATATCCAATGAATGTCATCTCAACTCCTGGTCCTTCCACATCCCTATGGCCTTTTGTCTCAGCAATGTTTACCTTCCTCATATCATCATCTGCGTCGGCATTAATGTTATAACATTCTTGTAGTTTCTAGAATGGCGCAGTCCATTTGTCCTCTTCTTGCTCCATAGGGAGGCTAGATGCCTCCTTAAATACTTTCTGCCTCACAATCTGTAGTGCTTGATCTACTGAATGGAATTTACTTTAAAAATAAAAGGTGGTTACAAAATTCTTAAGCATACCTTCCCGATCTGCAGTGATGAGGCGCAGTTCCGCTTGAAGGTACCAGTTAATAGGGGCCATGGCCAGTGTGTTAATGAATCTGTGTACCCATTGTTCTCAAGGGATGTCACTTCAGGCTTCTTCGAAGCTTTTCACATGGTCCTTTGGGAAACTTCGACCTATGTACCTCACTTTGCATCTTTCTACGTGTGTTGAGAACCGCGTTGTCATCAAGGTTCGACATTGTGTCTAGTCTGTAATATTTATTTTGTGCGTCCCCCACCATCTTGCTAGTGTAGCTTTCAAGGCCTCATCCATAGCCAACAGCCTCTATTGTGTTGGTACACTTGTTTCAAAATCTGAGAGGAAGGCTTCTAGAGGGTTCAGACCATCAAAGGTAGGCAAGTTACTTATTGTTGTACCAATCTATTGAACTTCTCTGGTCAGTCGAGCACATCTCCTTGTGGATACTTCATACATCTGGTTCTGCCAGTTCTCCATCACTTCTTCTAAATCTAATGAACATGCACTATCACTTCGATAACTTAGATTTCCATCGGCAGTAGGGTTGATATAATCCTATTGTCTGGCTGTTAATTTATATATGTTTTCTAGCTCATATGCATGGTCTTCTTCTCTAATGGGCTCTGTATATCACGGACCCTCATCTGGATCTAAGGGTGCAATGACCCTAAGTTCAGTTCTTTCAAATGTCATGTGTATTTTCTTTAAATCAACCACACTAGAATTGTCGAAGGCCCAATCAATTCCTAGCAATGCAGGGTAAGGGAAGCTAGCATCAACAATTTCAATTACCTCAAAATCTGCAAAGGTCCTAACTCCATCGATGTCCACAGGGACATGCTCCAATCATCTAAATGGGTTGACAGCTTGTTGATTAGCCATTCTAAGCCTGATAAGAGAATAGATCAACTTCAATTTTCCCATTAGTGCCCAAGTTTGATTCGTCGTGACATTGACCTCTCACCCTAAGTCGAGGACCACATAGTCTATATCATACTCTCCTATTTGAGCATTCAAATGTAATTCTTTGTTTGTTCTTCTCTTCTTACCAATCTGATGTACTTCCCTGTTTAGTAAGGGGTCTACCTTTCCTAGCTCATACTGCCTGATTAGGTTCTATAACTCTTGCACAACATTCTCATCTCGAATTAACTTAAGACAAGTGTAAAAAAATTTGATGAGTTTACTTACCTCTTTTCCTTCTTTTGGTGAAGTCGATTGATTAAATGCCTGAGGTATTCCATAATCTTTTATTTCTGGTCGTGGTTTAGATGAGGATCCTTGGTCCCCCTTGAACTCTTGTCTTTCTTCCTCAAAGATTTTTCTTTCTTTCCTTGCATCAAAAGCCTGATTCTTCTCCATAGCTTTCCTGATACGTGACTCTTCTGCGATCTTTCTTTGGATTGTTCTATCTTCTCCTGTAGTAGCGCCTCCTCGAGTAATAATAGTGAATCTAGGGTATGTTCCATGTGGTTCAGCATATATCAGTTGTACTTGTGGGTTCTACTAGGGTCCTCATCTTTCCTAGAGCTTAGCCAGCAACACAGGGCATTCTTCTATGACATGCTCGAAAGAGTTACAATAACTGCAGGTTGTGCAAGGATTCTGACAATCCCTTGCCAAGTGTCCTGGCTACGTGCATTTATAACAGATTATTTTTCCTCGGCCTCGGCCCATACCTCCTCCTCATCCTCGTCCTCTGTATCCACTGCGAGGATTGAAGTTTCCTCTCCCTGAAGATTTGTACTGCAGAGTGTTTCCTTCTTGTTGTACTTCACCTTGAATCTTGTATATGTCCCTTGACCTCTCATGCATGAGATCGTAAGCTCTATAATCTCGATCATAATGCCCCACTGATTTACAGAATGTGCAATACAATTTTGTGGGTCTCTAAACATACTTTTTCACGTAATAGCACTCACCTGGGCGATGCATATTTCTGCATACATCGCCCCAGGGCAGGTTGACTTGCTTCCAGGGGCTTGGCGCTCCCGAGGCCAAATACCCATGAAATAAGGGATAGTGTTCCTTATCATGACCTTCAGCCTACATCTTACACACCATATATCTTCTCTTTTGTCCGTCCCCTTTTCCTTCTTCATATCCTCGACCTGCAAAGACAAACTAGTCAGCTGGCTCAAGATCTGGCTCATGCCTGAGCTAGATTCTCCCATAGGTGTTGATTCAAGCTTCATGGTGATCTCCAAATATTTTTCCTACGATGCAATATTTTGTTGCATTAGAGGGACTCTGATGTGTGGTAACAACACTACGATGAACCATTCTTTGTTCTGTTCATCGGGGATTTGAAAAGTTAATCGGCTTGTTAGGGTCTTGAATCTCTAGTCGAACTCCCAAACAGGTTCTGCTACCTTTTGTTTGATCTCTTTTATCTCTGTAATACATTGTGACTCCAACTTAGGTTTCTTAAACTCTGCAATCAGTGCATTCTTGATCTCGTTCAGTGGCTTAGGTTGTGCCAGTCCTTGGACAAGTTTCATGTACCATCTCAGCACACGGTCCCTTAACGTAGTGCTGAACTGGGTTCTCTTGATGGCTTCGTCGGTGATACTTTTAATATTCCACACAAACTCACACAGGAACCAATGTTGATCGAGATCCTCAGATCCATATCCCCTGAAGATAGGGAGCCTCATCTCATCTGCCATAGAGTTCCCTAGACTTCTTGTTTGAGTGTAGGCTAAGTTGCTAGTAACAACACTCTGAAGACTCTAGTGGTTCTAGCTATTCTGGCTGCTTGGTGCTATTGAAACAACAGGAGGGTTAATGTTACTTACTTCAATAATTTGCGCAGTTCCTGAGGTTTCTGGCTCGCTTTGGCGAAGTTCTTCAGCTTCCCCTTCTTCTATTGTGGTGGGTTATGAATGTTCTTCATTGGTTAGATCTACCTCTTCTCCATTGTAGAAACCCTCTTCTCCATAGTTTTTCTTAAACAGGTTCTCAAGGTGAACCCCTCTGAATACTCTTCCACTGCGTGTATGTCCAGCTTTTGTGTCATTTTCGCTGTCTGAATTTCTAAACATTATCCTTTTCAGGTCTAGCCAATCTATTGTATCTTCAAGATGTTCTTTTCATGCAAATCCATCTTGATTCTCAGCTTTAGAAAGTGAAAAAAAATTCCTCTGGGTCCTTTGAAAAAGTATCTCTTAGCTTGGCTATATGATTCTACCCTATCAACAAAAAATTTGGTGATATACCCTCCAATGGTACTATCAAACCAATGATCTATTGCTCTGGATATAACGTTGTCAATTCTCTTGACCTTATGGATAAGTGTTGGTGTCAAAACCATAGGAGGTCTAGATCAGATCTCGAACTGGGTATCGGCTAACCTAGCCAACCACTCAAACAACTCCTAGTGGATTCCTCCAAAGAAGATCTCGTGAATATTGGTGAAGATGTATCTTTGTAGCCAATCTTCAATACTCGGTTTAGGGTTCTTGTTTTGGGCTTTAGCGAAGTCCCTCTCTTGATCCTCTATCCACTCTTTAATCTCTGTCTTCAATGGGAACCACCTTGACATTCCCTTAAAAATATTCTGGTCCCGGCAACGGAACCATTTATTGGCACAAGGGAAGATCCAAGGTTCACTCCAAGAGTGCACCAACAAGCCCTAGCTATTGGCCCTTTTGGCAACACCTGCGAAGCAAATGTAGTCTCACCCGAAGCATCTAAGAGGGGGGTTGCAAGACAAAGATGTCTACAACCAGGGGAATATCAAGTGGAACTAATACAACAATAATGTAGCATTCATATATCTCTCATCAGCTAGATCTACCCTGCGCAGCTATAAATATGATCTAACACAATAATGCAAATAACAGTATAACAATGATAGAGATCCATGCATCAATCACACATACGACACAAAATATACGTGGTTCACCCTCTCTCTAGGGCTACGTCAACAGAACTGTGCTTATGATATATTAAGATAAAGATTACAGTTCTGATCTGCGCTCTTAGTCAACAAATCTTCTCTCTTCTTCTCTCTATGTTACACATTATTTTGGTCACTTCAGTGATGTATCTACAGTGTTGTATTCAGGCTCCCACAAGGACTTCTTGCCTGAGAAAAGTGACTATTGTCTTCTTCCAAAAAACAAATTTTTAAGGTGAGTTCGTAGGCTGCCTATGTTACAGGGTGAGAAAATACCTCATTCTCACAGGCCACCCACACTTAGGGTGCGAACTGTTTGCAGTCTGCTCCATAGATAGGGTGAGAACCTGTTTTTAAGCTTGGAAAGGAGAAGAAGTCATGAAGGTTCTAGAAGGGGATCTTCTAGAAAATGAGTTGGCATTGCATGGTTGGCATCCTACTGACTTCTCAGATTTGGTGGGATCATCCTCATCCATGTAACCATCCCTCCTTCTCCTATATATTGAAAGGTTTCTCATGGAAAAGGTGAAGAAATATTGAATGAAGAATTGGTGAAAGAATTGTGTGAAGAACCCTGCTTGGACAGAAGCTTGAAGACTCTATCTAGTCTATCAAGTTGTATTGGATATTCTTCATGCAAATACAGAGCAAGTGTGTGTGTTGGAACAAAGGGTCACTGAAAGGAATCTTGTGACATCAAGGCGATTCGGTTGTATCTTTTACTTTCATTTAATATAATACAACGACATGTCCCTTTCCCATAAAATCACTCTTATTTTATTGCATAACTCCTTGATCATATGCATAGGTTGACATTGATTATACTTTTATATATTCACTTTGGTTGGCTTGTGTTGTCTTGGACCTGACGTCACAAGAGCACCAGAGAGAAGTGGCAACAATAGATACCTAAGGAAGCGATATAAAGATATGTCACTCATTCCTTCTTATTAGTAGATTTGATGACTACAACTTAGGGAAAGAGTCATGTCCTGTACTTTTTTGTTCTAGATCCAAGTGAATCTAGGGAGATCTATTAGTGTCTGCCCCTACCGATTTATCTGATAACAAAATTGGTGACTCCGCTGCGGAGACAACCCATTTTTGGTGGTTTTTTCTTGGCCATTTGCTCTTATTAACCTACCATTTTTCATTCCCATCAATCTCTAAGTCTTGAGGAGACCCTTACAGACTCCCTGGATCCAGAATTTCCCTCAGAAGTTTTGTCTTTTTTGCAAAATTTTCTTGATTACAGACATTCTCGCACTGTACCCTTTTGTAGCCCATGAGAACCACTAAAGTTTTCACCTTGTTGTTCAGTTCAATGAAAACTTCTCACATTCTGCCTGTGTCTAGCCTGCGAGAATCCTTGATTCTCGCACTGTACCCCACTGCTAGCCTGCGAATCCACTTGCAAAATTTTGGATTAAGTCTTTTGTGTCCTTAGATGCCCAGATTTGTTTGTGTGTCTAGGAAGAACTTCTCTGGCTAGTGATTGAATGTTTCTTGACTTCAAATCTCATGAATGATTAGTTTCCAAAAATAGAAAGCTCTTCTTGATCATGTTTTCTCAATTTTTACCTCTTAACCTTTTCGCAACAAGGGTATAATCTTCGGTTTTGAATTCCAAGTGCTTGTTTGGTTGGGAGCCTTGGATTGGTTTAAAAGTTGAGATCAATTGTTCTTTTCAATTGCTTATTACTTGGAAAATTGTTACCCATGTGCGTTTGAAGAGACTGGTCTTGTCAGTTTGTTATTTTTGTCTTCATTGAAAGATTGGTTTGGGTGTTTGTTGTGTATTTCTTTTTCGTTGGTTGCTTGTTTTTTCTTAGTTCCACCCCTGTTGTTTGGTTTCTAATAAAAATTAAAGACATTTTCTTTTTTAAGCAACCTTTTATTCGAAAATATTGGCATTCAAGTATTGAAAGAGAATGAATAGGGAATTTGCATTGTTCATGGTTGTTTGATATTACATTCTAGAGAATATCATACATTGTAGTTCATATTGTTCCAGAAAACTCCTCTTTCCCTCCTGTAAATAGGATTCATTGAACAAAAATTTGTATCATTCATTCCTATTTATGCATTGTTGGGTCAGAATCTCACACAACATTGGTTTCGTTTCCGTCTCCTTTTGGGTAACAACAACCTTTAATAATATTGCGCAATTTTAAAATTCAACTATTAATTTTTTCTAGGGATATTTTACACCAACATTAGCTAGGCTAGAGCTTTGGAATAGGCAGTGAGGCACACTCTCCAAAGCATAAAACACACAATAACATCTTGTGATAAGGAGTGTCTAATTCCATTTGCAACATTTTGTCTTGGGAAGCCCTTCTCACATAAGGGTCAAACCTAAGGTCGCATCAAGATTGACAGAGTTACTCACCCTGCTTTGCTGATATCGGTGTAGAGATTGCACGTATTGCAGGGGTCACTTGAAGGTATACCCACAATGATGACTGGAAGCCTCTCAAGCTGATGTCGAGCTAGATACCCTGCCCTTGCATGTGGATTGGACTGTAAATTGTTCCCCCGGGCATTATTGTTGTTGGTGGTGACCTTACACAAGGTGACTGTGAAGGGGTAAGTCTTCACGGTACCTGGAATCGACGTTGGCCAGACTCACTCGGGCTCCTTGGAGGGTATACCCATGATTGTGTGTGGGATCTTGCACCAGGGTGTAAGTCCGTTAAGCAGGTCGTCAACGTAGCTTTTCCACCCTAGCCCAGCCCCCTCTTGTCTCATCGTTGTGATGTTGGATTTCATCACCAACTAGTGACTTCAGAATTGGAAGGTCTTGTTTGCTTGTTTTTGCTTCCTATATTTTACTAGCGCATGTTGTTTGTTTACCCAAGTTGGCCATAGAATTGATTTCATAAGTTTCTAACTCGATCACAATTGACCCTCCATGTCGTTCACATAGGATGCAAGGCTTACCCCCAGAAGATCTGGAAGGTTCTCAACCCTTTCCTACCAACTCATCGGAGGGCTCTCCTCAACAGAGTGAAGTCTAAGATGTTGCCACTCCACAAGTGGAAAGAACTAACTCTCTAGAATGGTTCTGAATTACCAATTATCGAGAGGAATTTCGACTTCCTCCCGACTCTGGGAGACGTATTGTGCGAGTGAATTCTTCTGGATATTTAGTTGATCAGTCTTTTGGATCACCAACCCAACCTTTCATAGGACCTTAAGGTCAAGATCCTTTTTGGACTACTGGAATTTTTAGATGGGATCTCTTTGGCTCAGGAGCAGGCATTGATATCACTGTCGCACCTGAGCGGCCCGAAACATCTGATCCAGACACAGTACCTTTTACTACTACCTATTATTTCCCTGGTTCAGACACTCTGCCAGTTGACCACATCTTGACTATCCCTCTACAAACGGTCCATTACACAATGGTCCCATATACTACAAGTCCTCACACCAAGATTATTGTAGCTATCCAAGCCCCCATTGGCACACCGCTTTCGCCTAGATTCACCCCAACACTTCCACCCTGATATCATGCATTGAATGCTTCTATTCCTGCTCCTACACAAATCACATCCGAGACTCCTGGTGGTTCCACTCCTTCTGGGCACCATCTTCCCAGTTTCATTCCGACACTTCCTCCACCCCCTTTTAGAGGACCTCTTCCATCCTCTATCAGAGGCACTGATCCTAGTGGTACCATCCCGTCTTTCACACCTAATTACCAGATTCCTGTTGGTGGACAATTTCACCAAGGAGGCCGAACTCAACCCCCTTTTGCAGGACAAATCCCAATTGGGATGCAACCCCCGATTGGAGGGAAACCCCCACCAACCCCACCCTATGGAAAAAACATACCTCCATCCTTGGCCCAGTATTGGAATTATCTTATACAACATAATCCTCAATCGACTGGGGCGCAACAACCTCAAGCTAATTCTGTCATACCCCCTAGTACAGGCCAACCATATCCAAGCACACCTAATCCTATTTGGGGCTTGAACACTCAACCCCACACCCCTGTTCAAGGGTACAACCCTACGAATTACTTGCCTCCACACCATAAACCGAATCTTCCTAGATCTTCGCAGTATATGCAGACTTCTTATAGTCCCATTGGTTTACTGGCAGGACTCCCTCCCTAAAGTCACTAGTACCCGCATGTGAATAGACAGTTACCTTTCTTAGCCACCTTGGACCTCCCGGATTTGTCGATGATTTTAAATGATCTGATCCGTCACTCTTCTCAATGGCTTTCCATACCGGCCAAACTACCATCTGACATCCCTAAATTCGATGGTAAACCGGGAGAGGACCTGAACAATCATGTAATGACTTTTCACCTTTGGTGCTCATCCAACTCCTTGATGGATGACTCTATTCGTTTACGCTTTTTTCAGCGAACCCTCACAGGTTCCTCCATGAAGTCTCATATCGAATTACCATGAGGCTTCTTCACTGAATTCAACACCCTCACTATGGCTTTCCTCACCCACTACCAGTTACCGATTCGCTACGAAATGAGAACCGAGATTTTGAGTTCTTTCAAACAAACCAAAGCCACTCATATCTCTTATCACATTCATGAGTGGTGACGGAGACGACGTCTCATCAAACTCAAATTTATCGATCAGTTGCTGGCAGAATGGTTCATGGAATCATTCATGAACAACATCTCTCATGAAATATCCATGGGTGGAGTTGTCACAGAAGAATAGGCAATCAGTCGTGCCCAATACCTAGACCTCGTTTACTCACAAACATCTACTCTTTACGACTTACTCCCTGATGCACCTCGTCCTTCTACTTCTACTACTTCAACTACTCCTGCTACTTCTCATGTAGCTGACGATGTGATTGGCACCTTCCATGCCCAACCTCATTCCATCCAAACCTCTAGCAAAAACCCCAAATCCATTTCTTCTAATGTTCAAAATTCTCCCTCTCCTTCCCCTCCCACCGACAAGACTTTTGAGGTAAATTATGTTCAATCTACCCCCGCCGGCAAAAAAAATCCAAAAAAGGAAGGGGTAAGACCAAGGTGGATAAAAATAATCCACAAACTAAGAAAACCAAAACACCGCCTGTTGACGATAGGGATAAGCGCAAACCCCGATACCCTTGTCTTATCTGTGGTGATGATCACTACACTAAGGATTGTCCACGACGAGCCGAGGTTACTAAGTTCCTTCAGGGGACCACAAAACCCTCCACTCTGGCCATATTGTCAAAACCCTTCCCTTCTCAACGACAGGCCCAATTGGTCATTCATGACCAACCTTCCCCCTCCAATACATCTTATGTCTTAATGTGTACAGGTGATTCAAAGAAGAATGACATCACACTTACCACTCGAGCCAAACATTATCCTTCCTCCAAAGAGAAGGTTGATGCAATACCTCCTTCGTTGGTCCAACCATCTCCCATGACTCCACCTACCAATGGTCCTCTTCATCTCAAACGGCCGAGCCTAGATATAGTTCTTCACCCTCCTCCAAAGGGTGTTGTTCAAAAATCAGCTTTCAATCCCCATGCACGCGCTGCCCAAAACTACAGTATTGTCAAAGATCTGGCCCAAGCACCATTCGCAATGTCAGCCCTCGAAGTCCTTTAGAGTTATCCTATACAACGGAAGGCACTGTTGAAAGATATTGGTGGAATCGACCCCACGGATACGAATTTAATAATTTTTGACTTGGAAAATCACATTCCAAGGTTACCCCCTCAACTCGCATTCCAAATACAAGTTATTGTCTCTGACAAAAAAAATTGTAGAATGATTATTGATGAGGGTGCCTCGACTTGTGTCATGTCTATTACCTACTGGAAATCCATCGGCTCTCCTCCTTTGACTGAATCCCACAACACACTCAAAGCCTTCGATGGCTCTAGTTTTAAGCCTTACGATGTCCTCCCTTCGTTGCCTATTATGTTAGAAGGAAAAGTGGTCCAAGTTGAAATGGATGTCTTTGATGCTCCTCTCAATTACAACCTTCTACTTGGCTGTAGCTAGATTGATTCCATGCGGGCAGTTGTGTCAACTCTTTTCTGTGTCGTGCATTTCCCACATCAAGGAAAAGTAGTTACCGTCGACCAATTGACCTTCTTTCACTCCGATGCACGTACCGGCAATGTACCATTCATTGCAAAAAAAAACCCCCAGATACGAGAACGTTGGTGTGGGTCTTCTTAAAGATTCCTCGTTAATGGTTACTTTCCCCATCCCACCACCCGATGTTCCACATCCATTTGTCGCCTCGATCAACATGATCTCCACCTCTATTCATAGAACCCCTACGTCTTACAACCCATGGATGGTACCCAACCCCGACGATCATCTTCGTTATGGCGACGAAATGCCTTTGAGTCTGGTCGAATCCACTTATAAAACCATTCAATCGGAAACCCCTTCTACCCCCCCTCTTGGTGATTTATCTCCAGATCCATTATGCGTGATTTTTCCCATGGACGAGATGATTATGTCTGTTATGTCCATGGAAGACACCCCTTGGGACGATGGACATCATCGTTCCATCCTCTTCCTTGAACAACACACCATCGAGGGTTACCAATGGATCTTGACCCCATCGACTGTTGTCGTCATTTCTACCATTCTCGAGTCTACACATGATCTATTCTACGAAGGGAACTTAAGTAATGTTTCACCCACCATCCCCCGCGACATATCCATAAAACCTGGAATTGTAAAAAATGTGCATATTGGAGCTTCATGTTCCCATGACAAAGTTGTCACCTCCAAGTCTCTTTTCCAAGAATTGCTTGACGTCTTCGCCTGGAGCTATGAAGAAATGTCGGGTATTGACCCCGACATTGTGATACATGAGATTAAGACATACCCAGACACTAAACCCATCTGGCAACGACTTCATTCGGTCCACCCACGTAAAGTGACCATTATCAAGCTTGAAGTTGAGAAACTTCTCAAAGATGGCTTTATTTACCCCGTGGCTCTAACTGACTGGGTTTCCAATCTTGTCCTGATCGACAAGAAACAAGGCATAATCCGCATGTGCATTGATTATAGGGACATTAACAAAGCTTTTCCTAAAGACAACTTTCCTACCCCCTTCATTGACCAGATCGTCAACAATTCTGCCGGAAGTGAAATTTTCTCTCTGATGGATGGTTTCTTTGGATATAATCAAATCAATATCGTTCCTACAGACCAACACAAGACCACTTTTATTTGTCCTTGGGGCACTTTCACTTATCGGAAACTTCCATTCGGTTTAAAGAATGCCGGTGCAACTTTTCAGTGTGATATGTCTTATGCCTTCCATGATATAAAGCACATTGTGCAACCATATCTCGATGACTTACCCACTCATTCCATGCACCGTGTAGATCATCCAATACACCTCCACCCCATTTTCCTTCGATGTCAGTTTTACCATATACGCTTGAATCCCCACAAATGTGTTTTCTACATAGAATCCAGCTGACTTCTAGGATTTATTGTTTCACGTCAAGGGATCAGGGTAGATCCTTTGAAGGTCAAGGTGATTCTCAATCTCCCTCCTCCTTCCTCACTTCACCAGTTACAAAGTTTGCAAGGGAAGGCAAACTTTCTTCGTCGTTTCATCCCAAACTATGCTGAGCTAACTCTTGGATTTATGCGACTGCTCAAGAAAGGTTCTGAGTTCATATGGGATACCACTACCAACAAATCTTTTGATTCTTTGAAACTGTCTTTGACGCATACCCCACTACTCTCCCCACCTGATTACAGTCGGGATTATTTCCTTTACCTCGCAGCCTCGGACTATACCATCGCTATGATTTTTGTCCAAGAGGATAATTCTCATGAAGAACATGTCATTTATTACTTGATTCGGAGTCTCGTGACTACCGAAACCAAGTATTTACATGTTGAAAAACTGGCCTTGGCATCCTTCCAAGTTGTTCAACGTTTCTGGCACTATATCCTCTCTCGCAAGACTATGGTAATTTCTAACTGCAACCCTATGCAGCACATTCTTACACGCCAATTACTAGGGGGAAAATACCCCAAATGGATCGTAATACTCCAGAAGTTTGACTTAGAATTTGAAGGAGCTAAGTCCAAGAAATCCTTGGTGTTTGCTGAGTTGATATGCGACCTTCCCTTCTCTGAGACGGAAAATGTAGCAGCCGATTCATTACCCAATGAATCCCTTTTTCTGATTAATTCCAATGACCTTTGGTACTGAGATATCATCATATATCTCCAGACCCAGAATTTTCAGCCCATTTTGTCCAGCATTGATCACCTTCGAATACACTACCAAGCTCGTCAGTATATTATCCTCAGTGATACTTTTTATCATCATGGGATTGACTTTGCTTTTCGACGCTGCCTCACATTTGATGAAGCCAATAAATACCTAAATGATTTCCATTCTGGAGCCTTTGTTGGTCACATGTTTGGGTATGCTACTGCCCAGAAGATCTTACGAGCAAGGTATTTTTGCCCTTCTTTATTCAACGATTGTATTATTGTCATCCAAAAATGCCATGCTTGCCAAACCTACAACAATAAAATATGATCCGACCCTACTCCTCTACACCCTGTGGTCTCCGTTGGTCCTTTTGCGAAGTGGGGTACCAATTTCATGACATGTCACCCTCACTCGACTAGGGGGCATGGATACATTATTGTAGCCATAGATTATTTTACAAAATGGGCCGAGGTGATGCCAACATTCGACAATACCGGAAGGACTGAAAAATTATTCATATTCAATCACATCATTTCTCATTTTGGTGTTCCTCAGGCTATTGTTACTGATCACGATAGCCACTTTAGAAACTTCATGATGTCCGAACTCACTGAAAAGTTGGGTCTTCGCCATGAAAACTCAACACCTTATTACCCACAAGCCAACGGCCAAGTCGAAGCAATAAACAAGGTCCTCATTTGATTCAGGTGGATATTGGTGGCCACCCACCTATTCCACTTGGACCCCCACCATTGCTTCTTTCAGTTTTTCAGTTTTCGCATAGTTTACTATTTTTAGCAGTTTTTTCGGGTCCTGAACTTCCAGGGCCATTTTGAGGCCCTAAACGATTTTTTTTGGGTATGTTTCTGTCGTAAAATAGCATCTAATGATGCTATTTTGTCTTGAGTGTTGTAGGAATCAGATAGATCTTTCCAATGAGCTATCACACGCCTAAAATGGAGATCGTATGCAAAAGTTACGACCCCGGGAAGTTGATGCACCAACTTAGCCAAACGGGGCCCACATGACTTTTGGCGCTTCATCTCCCAGGGTTAGGTTTTTGGATGTCTATGACTTTTGGCATTCCCGATTATTGTAAAAGGGCCTTCAGAGCCTCATTGTAATCATCTTCTCATGGATGCGAGTAGCAGCCACATCTCTTCTCAGAGATAAGCTACCACCGCCTAGCTAGTTTATTTCCATTCTGTCTGTAAGCATATTTCAGTCATTTGTTATTAATGAAATGAAGTCTTATTTCCACTGCATCTCTGTGTTTATGTCTATTTCTGTATTTCACTTTGTTCCTAAATAAATCCAGATCAGTGGTATCAGAGCGGTTTGCTCATTCTCGATCCTTCTTTGCATGTCCCCAACGAGATCGGGGTATAAGGAGTTGGGGCTCGATCTGGTTGAACCTTTGCAAGATCAGCCTCGCAAACCCCGACGACCGCCCATGGGGGAAGAAAAGAAAGATGAGGGAGCAGGAGATCCTATCAAAATGTTGCTCGAGGAGG